>JAMKCH010017903.1:0-29440 GCA_023653785.1 Ophioderma brevispina
AGGACGAACATCAACATTTGAAGTTCTGTACTTATGCAGAGGGATGTTAGCCTCCCAAGGGTACTTAAAAAGGTGGCTTCTATCTCTTGGCTTGTTCCTAGTACTAAAAACAAATTGTTTTGATTTGCGTAATATTGTAAAACTAGGGTCAATTGTTTCCTCAAGATAAATTTATAGATATTCCCATCTTTAAAAAAATTGTATTAGCCTGCAAAAAATGGTTGGACATTTTTTTCTTCTAATGGAAAGTAATTTTTTTTTTTGTTTTTTTGTTTTTTTTTTTGGGGGGGGAGGAGAGTTACAACAACCAAACACTTTTGTTTAAGTCCTTAGATGATGGCACATAGCCATTTAAGTGCAACTCATTCCAGAATCATATCTGCTGTGATTCAGTGTATGGCTAAGCTAGCCATTTACAAGATTGATTGTTAGTTAATTAGAAACCATTTAGTTATATTAAGACTGCTAACACAAAATGTCTTGATTTTAAAAAATGCCTTGTTCTTAATCCTCAAGTTGAATGGGAAATTCACTTAACTCAATAGCAAGTTCAAATCAAGCCAAAATATAGCTTAAAGCAATAACAGCACATTTTTTGAAGAGCGCTTCCAATTTTAAAAAAAAATTAAACGTAGTTGTGTTGGTAATTGTCTAGAAAGCTATACCTGCGTAGTGCGAACGACAATGCTCAAAAATGTGTATTTATTATAAAATAAGTGAATTTTGTAATTAGAATTAGGATCCCCAATTGTACTTAACGGCAGAGCTTGAAATGTTAAGTTTATGTCCATCCGTGATAAAATAGTGCCACCTCAAGAAAATTACCTGTAATTTGATTTGCCCAGACCGACGTAACAACTAATGCCCGTAATAGATGAGTGTAGACACATATATGCCGCAATTTCTCAGTTATTTTTTATACTGGAAGGACGTTTCCAGCAGCCGTTGAATTATTATCGGAGATCTCCGATACTAATTATTCAAATTACAAAATGCCTTCCTTTACGACACATAGAGATTTTCGAGCTCTACCATTCACAGGTATAGTTTACTAACATATTACCAATACAACTGCAAAAATCTCAAAATATTTGGTTTATTGGGGGCACTCTTCAAAAATGTGCTGTTATTGCTTTAAGTACACGGCCAATTTCTTCATGGTAGTTACCACACAGCTACCACCGAGTAGACATGGATTACCTACCCACTAGACGTACACTCGCCGGCCAGGATTCCGTGTATTTTTGCCGCATAGACGGATAGTGTACACACAGCGGCTGTCTGCACTGTCGTGGAGTAGCTACGTGGTTACACCGGCTCTCAGCGCGCGCAGTATTTCTCATGCCCAAATTTTGTTTTTTTTTATATTTTTGCCATATATTTGCATTTTTTATTACAAGTGCGGTTATATGGGGGTTTTTGATGATGCTCGATTTGAATTTCGTAATGATTTTCCTAAAAAACGTTCAAAAAACGCTAAACGGAGCCCAAGTGTATAGCGCCCTCATTTCATGAAATTTTCACCCACTCTCAAAATGGCGTCGTGGTAACCGCGGGGTAGCTACGTGGTAGCTGCGTGTCTACACCGGTACTGTCTACTCAACATCCACCTTCTCTCCACCTAGTGGGCAACTACAGGGTAGCCATTGGGGTAGGTAAAGCAGAGTAGCCACATTACTGTATACCTAATAACTGTGTACTTAGTAAGCCCTATCTTGCAGCTACCGCCTCGCAATTAGCCCAGTGTGTACTGTGCAGTAGCTGCCGCGGTAGACATGGTGTAGCTGCCGTATAGGCTACCACGTGAGTAAGAATCCGGCCGTGTAATTCAAAACAAGCTAAAATATTAACCATCAACTTGCACTTGAAACCTCCACAGAACCTCTTGACTGCTCTCAAGTGAAGTACATAAACAATATGATTGAATAAAATCATGCATTGGTATTTGTCACTGCACAGTGCATATGTTAATGAGTGTATGCAGTACATATATTTTTATTTTCTTGTGCATTCGCAAAAATTAATGTACTTGCATCAGTTTGATCAGACTCTAAACTGAGCATATGCATTGATTTTTTTGCCAGTGCACTCAAGCTAACAATATTCAGTCATTAAAATCCATATTACTATATTACTTTTATACGATATGGTTCATTTACCATTTGAAGAGCTTTAGCTTGGTTCAGGATCAGAGGGTGTTTTGAACCAATCCCATAATGCAGTGCGATGTGCCTATATTGTACTGTACAAAACACATGTCAGTACTTAGGGATAAAAAGTGTTCAAAAAGTTAGGGAACCACAAAACATGATCATGCTAAAAATTCCCTAAGTACTAATGCTTTGGGGGCTAAAAGGAGTGTAAAAGTCTGGGTTTTATGTGAATAAGTTGGTGTGAGAATACAGGACCTTATGAGGTGAATTTCCCAAAAACTGGTGATTGTAGGATGACTCAATACACCCTCTGGTTCAGGAGTGATTTGAGCAGGTTATTTTAGAGTAGATGTTATTGACCGCTAATAGTACATTCGCCTTTCGAAATAATTTCGCTTTTTAAAAATCAGCATTCAAAGGTAGCGGTTTTATGTTGCTGCCGACTTATATAGAAATGTTAAAAATGTGATTTTTAACTATGTAGGAAGTAGGTTATTTTATAACAGGGATGTCTTATTTTGCTAGGAAAAAACAAAATTGTTCCCCTTCATTGCCACATTTTATCCCCAATTCTTCCACAAAATTTAAAGGTGCCATGTGTGATCCTAGAAAATTTTTTTGCTTATGATTAACTTAGATATCTTGACAAACAGGTTATTTCACAATTTCAGTTGATTCCGAAGTTGCGTTTGATGCATGAGCAAATTAGGTAATGCGCTGGCCCGATACTGTGCTGAATTCTGTACGTTCAGACAGAAAATACAAAATTACGATTCTTCTAGAGTCGTTCATCGAATTTGCAGTAAGATTAGGCACACATTGCTATACTAGGCCAACGGTTCAGATGATATAAAAAAAACTCATACCTTTGAGGTAAATCGGGGGGACGAGGCTGTGGATCACGAAATGCCCTTTAACATTGTTACCAATGACCTAAAAACATCAAATTCTTCCCCAAATGGACCATAGAGATAACACCTATTCCCCCGCCACAGGGACGAATAACGGAAAAATAGACATCCTTGTTTTCTACGGCAGGTGAGGTGTCATCTGATTTATCAATTTCAGTAGTGTACAAACAAGAAAGGGTGGAGTAATCATTAAATTCAATGTGTGTTTTAAAGATTTTATCCTAAGTAATTGTAAGCCTAAGGTTTTTTAAGGGATAGATTTTTACACTAGTGAAAATAATAAAAGAAAATGGATGACCTTGGACTAAAATGTGGAAATTCACCCAGTGCTGTTAAAGAGCAAAATATGGCTCTATCATAATTCAATTTTGGCTTCATCGTGAACTCTGTAATGTTTTTAAAAAGTGAAAAAAAAATCACTTCACTGTTTTAATATGAAATTGAAACAAAACAATGGTGCTGAAATTTTGTTTATAAATAGGAAGTGTATTTGGTGTCATCAATTGCAAGCAAATTGTCTTTAAATTTGTATATACACATCTTAATGAAGTACAGATAGGGTTCTGGCAATATTATAGGTAGTATATGTGATACAAACAGATACATGGATAGAGAATTTGTTCCAAATGACTTTTGCAATTCACCGTGTGATGATGCTAAAAAAAAAAAAAAAAAAAAAAAAAAAAAAAAGACAGAAAATACAAAATTACGAATTTCTTCTAGAGTAGATCGAATTTGCACGTAAGATTAGGCACACATGCTATACTTAGGCCAACGGTTCAGATGATATAAAAATCTCAATACCTTTGAGGTAAATCGGGGGGACGAGGCTGTGGATCACGAAATGCCCTTTAACATTTGTTCCAATTACCTAAACATCAAATTCTTCCCCAAATGACCATAGAGATAAAACCTAATCCCCCGCCACAGGGACGAATAACGGAAAAATAGACATCCTTGTTTTATACGGCAGGTGAGGTGTCATCTGATTTATCAATTTCAGTAGTGTACAAACAAGAAAGGGTGGAGTAATCATTAAATTCAATGTGTGTTTTAAAGATTTTATCCTAAGTAATTGTAAGCCTAAGGTTTTTTAAGGGATAGATTTTTACACTAGTGAAAATAATAAAAGAAAATGGATGACCTTGGACTAAAATGTGGAAATTCACCCAGTGCTGTTAAAGAGCAAAATATGGCTCTATCATAATTCAATTTTGGCTTCATCGTGAACTCTGTAATGTTTTTAAAAAGTGAAAAAAAAATCACTTCACTGTTTTAATATGAAATTGAAACAAAACAATGGTGCTGAAATTTTGTTTATAAATAGGAAGTGTATTTGGTGTCATCAATTGCAAGCAAATTGTCTTTAAATTTGTATATACACATCTTAATGAAGTACAGATAGGGTTCTGGCAATATTATAGGTAGTATATGTGATACAAACAGATACATGGATAGAGAATTTGTTCCAAATGACTTTTGCAATTCACCGTGTGATGATGCTAAAAAAAAAAAAAAATATTTTTTTCCCCTCCCTCCTGTTTTTCTTTGTAGTAAAACTAAAAATCTCAAGTTCAGTTAGTGAATGTGTCATAATCGTTGAGGCTAGGTATGCGCATTGCTAATTTTGCTTACTAACACTGATACAATATGTGTGTACAGCTAGCACACTAGTTGACACATTGATGCTATCAAGCTCGCTGTGTGTACTGCTAGTACACTATACTCTGGCTCATAATTTTTTGGACAGAAATAGAACGTATGCCCGTTTCCCCGCCAAATGGGGAGTGTAGTTGACACAAGGATTTCATCTATGTGTAATGTTAGCACACTGGTTGGCCATATTGATGCCATCTATACTTTGTCTTGTCTGAAGTATGAAGTGACGACATGCGCGTATACCCAGTGCCGCCTTTCAGTTGCAGTGTAATTGTGCTTTACCTACGCTCGCGCTGAAAGTCAGTACAATGTATATGCCCGCATCGCTACTTCGTACTTGGAGCTGGACAGAGTAAAGCTAGCTGTGTGTGCTAATTTTAAAAATTGCTTAAACTTAATCTTGATTATGAAGAGTAACAACAAAACAAAACCAAAAAATGTAAAAATTAAATAAACAATTTCAAGGAAGGACATCACAACCAGTTTTCCATTTAAACAGAAAGAATGCTGTCTGACCAAGCTCTAGGAATTCAGTCTGGCTAGAATATTTTGTTTTTGGTTTATTGTTTGTTTTTAATTGCCTTTCATATTAGACATTTGAAAATGGTTAAAATACCCTGAGCCATTCAAAAATATAATGGAATAACCCATAACCCTTTACCTGGACCCGTGTTAGGCAATTTCCTGGCCTGGGCCTCTCACACCAAGGACTTGAGCAGTAAAGATTGCCCTGCTGAGACATACTGCCAGCACAATTTTGTGTGTAGACCAGATGATATCGGGTTACAATTTCATTGATTATCATGTTTTGAGGAGTCCAAGTGTTGAAAATATCGGATCGGAAACATGATAATCATAAAATCGGATGATTTACGCCCAAAATTTATTGGTCTCGCTATGAGTTTTAAAATATTGGGCTTGACTGCGTCTCGCCCAATATTTTTGCAACTCATAGCTCGACCAATAAATTTGGGCTCAATCGATCCAATTTTATAAGAAAAATAGCCTAGAGGTGACCCATTATGTCTAGAAATCAGCGCAGGTTCCAAGCAGAATTGCCATGTCTCGCTAGCGGTTAGCAATGGTTCAGCTTCACTGCGCTAAATCAATGAAACCACTGAAGCAAATCTGGGCTAGAAGTATCCCAGAGTCCAGGGAAAGTGTTAAAAACATTTTGTCAATGGGAGCCCAATTCAATATTAAATGAATAGCAACTGGACATCACTTGCCAATAGGTGCATCCCAGTGTTGAGATTTTTCCAACAGAATTGATTATTACATGCCCAAAAGCATTCTCTAGTCTTGGACATTATTGTACCCTTGCCAGAACATCCACAGGCACTTGCAGTGACATGATTCAAATCAGACAGACTCTCGTCTTTCTAATCACCCCCACAAGAGGCCACAAGGAATTGCTTTGGTAGTGTGTCTGTTCGTCTGTCTATGGTAAAAATGTTAACCCTACCCTAAACATAATTGCCTACTGTTTCCAAATACATGCACACATTTTCATGACACTTTCAAGTAATGGTCCTTGAGTACATGCCCCACAATTACTCCTCTCACAAGTGGGGTCAAAGGTTATCTAGAGGTCATTAGAGGTTATGGCCCAAAATGGTCAGATTTATCAAATTGCTTGGTATATCCACACGTCCATTGATCTTCATGACACTTGGTCTGGATGCAATGGTCTTTGGGTAGTGTCCTATGTGTTGGTGACCTCATGTGACCTTTGGCCCCATTCACATACCGTGATGGCAGACGACATGTGTTCGGTGAACGCTATTATTTTTTTTCATCTCCCATGTACATTGAGACTGGGTTTGGATTGACACTCACTACATTTGTGGTGTCCTTCAAAGGAAACAAAGGGAGGCAGGAAAAATAATGCCTATTTGTATCTGTAGTATCTTAAATGCAAATAATTTAATCTGTGACATGTAAATCGTTCCGTTTTATATTGGTGACAGTGAAGTTTGTGCACTTTCCACTAGATTTGTTTTCATTTTTTCCTCTTGTACGTGAAGTAGCTTGTGATTTTGTTTTATACAAGAAAAATGTGTACATGTAGTTTTTGAGATAATATCCCCTTTTTTTTACTAGCAATTGTGCAAAATTTTGGACACCTGCTTTAATACCAAGTATTAAAGTTCTCTTAAAGTGTACTTGTTAGGGTTTATTGATGCAATTCTATATTTTATTCCTGTACATAATCAAGTAAGATTTGGTTTTGCAGTGTAAAATATGATAAATACTTGTACATAAATTTAATATCTATTAGATATGATGTTGATTGTGTCAAGGCCGAGAGTCGGCAGTAATTATTACTGATGTAGAGAGCAAAGGTTCATAGCCATCCAGTGTGAATGTCAAGATTTTATTAAGTAAATCAAGGCAAGTTACATTTGACTGTACTATCACTTGATCCCATCATGGAGAATTCGTGGTTACTATGGTAATGGTAGTCACAGTGAGATTCTTGGATTATATGAGATTTTGACCACCACTTATGCTCCTGGCGCATAAGTTATGTCAACCGTTCCAGAGCGGAGCTTTTCTTTATATTGAGTGCTAATCACAATAGTAGTATACATTTATTCCGTATATATTATCAAGGATTAGATTTGCAAGTCAAGCACACCAATCCTTGCTGGTCTTGTGGTTAGGTAGCTGACCTCATAATACAGTGGTCTAGGGTTTGAATCTCACTCGTGCTTTTAAAATATATAAAAAAAATATATAAAATGTTAATAATTATTTTTATTTTTAATAGCTGCCCTTTGAGGTAAGCGAGGAAAGCCTGCTCCTGGAGCATGGTTGGTGGTCAAAACTACCACGTGCAGAGGTGTGCCAGATTTGCAATTCTAATCCTTGATAAATAACATTTGCAGAATAAATTGATACTGCTATTGTGATCATCACTCAATGTAATGAAAAGGTCTGCTCTGGTTTTCACAACTAATGCTCCAGGTTCATAAATGGTGGTCAAAATCTCACACAAGTTTTTGGGAGAAAATCATAAGTATGTGATGTGTCAAATCTCTAACTTTTGTCCATGCAACCTTATGGGACTAACAAAGTGAAAGATACAAAATGTTGTTTGCTGTTTTAGGCAATGTGTATAGAAGGGAAAAATATTAACAAAAGAAACTTGTCGTGAGAATTCGAGGCAAAAATAGGATGAAGTCAAAGCTGTAAATTTGTATGTTATACAATTTTTAATGTTCAGGGCAACTCATATGACTAGATTATTACAATAATCACATTTTGTATGCTTGTAGTAATTCAATCAGTCGCTACACTCCTTTAAACTTGGCCAGAAGGTGACAAATGGTGAAAGGATCATTATCAACTTACTTTTGAACATTTTACTTTCATTTAGGGCAGAATGCCCTAATTTTAAATAAGAATGGGCCTGTGTTGTACATATTATGTTAAGGGACTTCAAGCTCTATTTCTTTTTATATCTATTTAAATAAGTGTACCATTTGTGACTCTGTGTTAGCAATTGATGTATAATGAAGTTTCAATGTATTGACCTATGCCAATTAGGTAATTCATTTCATAGCAGCCAATCTGTGTCAGCGTGCATTGGGGTTTCTCCTGAAAGAGTTAGGGCAGACTTTGTAGTCACACTTGACATTTCTTGTTTAGTAGGGCTTGTGGCATTGCATGGTCTACGGATGGTTGTCTGCGGGGCATCAGTGTTAGGCTATCTTGTTGAAAAATTCAGCACCTGCAATACAAACCTATCACCTCTTTTACATAGGTTGCATTGTACAGGGTGGATCCAAAATGGGAAATTCCACTTTGACTGCAATTTTAAAAGTGGGTTTGCTTTTTTGAACCACCCTGTAAATATGCTGAGATGATTTAATCCCTATAAACCAGTAATGTGATGAGATTGGTTTATGGTGAGCAATTCAAAATCTACCCATTAAAGAATGGTTCATACTTCATCGGCAGATGTCTGTAGACACTAGCCTTTCGAACATGCTTTTTACGCAACACATATGTTCATGCATCCGGCGCGCAAAGCATGTTTGAAAGACCAGGGTTGGCCGACGCCTGCCGATGAAGTGTGAACTCCCACCATTATGATGGTGCCACATGTACATCTATATTCTTGTGGAAGTGGTTGCTAAATCAACCTTTACTACATGGTCGTAACACTGCTCATTTTGGCAGGAATTCTAACATGTATCATGAGGTGAGCGTGTATTTTGGTATGCTTGCAAGTTGCCATGCTAACTTTTTGATACATTACCACAGGATGATTTCTCAGCAAGATGGCAAAAAGACTGATTCTCTGTAGCGAGTGGCAAGGGTCATGGATTCACCGTTTGTATAGGTGTGTAGACGTATGTTTGTGGATATGTGACAGTTTTGGTCGGTGTGGGCTGGTTAACAGTATTAGTGAAATGTGGAACGTTGTCAGTCAAAAAGAAACCCGAAGATGCTGTTGGTTGACATACAAGGGCGGGGTTAAGAAAATGATCAATTTTCTAATCTAGGTACAATTTTTGTAAAATATGCACTGTGCACCCAAAATGTATAATGTCATGTGGGTGGAAATTTGGGTGGAGGGGGAAAATGGTTCTGCCACTGAGCTATCCTCTAATGTTTAACTTCACCAGGCTTTGTAAACTGTAGCTGATGTTAAAGGTCAGAAATTATTTTAGTGGAGGGTAATATTTTATTGACTAGTAAATGTGCAATTGATTAACACAGCGTTTTCCAACCTGGGGTTCACGACCCCAAAAGGGGTCTTGGGTGAATGAGAAAGCTAACTTTTAAACAATTTTCATTTCATAAAAGCAAAGGTGCTCTTGGTCAATTTACCAATTTCTTATGTGTGAGGAACATTAGATTGTAGATTTGAGCGCAGTAGTAACAAGCGTGGGGCGAAAATTTTGTTAAGTGTCGGGGTCCCCGTGATAATCATTTAAAAATGGGGTCGCAGGCAAAAAAAAGTTAGGAAATCCTGATTATCATCTGAAGTACCATCAACAGCAAGAAACAGTAATAAGGTTTAAATGATGTGATTATCTAATTATCTTTTGATTTTACAGGTTATTTTGAGGTGTACTTGTCAAACCATAGCAGTGTTCTTTACCATACCGTACATTACACATTTGTAAAGCTCTTGACAGTGCAAGTGTGGCTATGACCAATCTGGGGTGGATTTGACAAAAATTTCAACCCTTTGTATGACCCATCATAAGCAGATGCATTGTAAGTTACTGTCAGAAATCCCTATTACTTATGAAGCGTTTGACTTAAGATTGGTTTACGATGCATCGTAAGTCTGTGAAATCCACCCCTGGATATGATAGATTAAGTGGGATCTATCTCAGTATTCAAGGCTGATGTTTGGAGGTACAGGTCAGAGGTTAATTTGGGTTCAAGTTTGTTGATATAGTATACCTGCTTTGATATGGTTGCAGTTGAAATGAACAGAGGATGGCCCAGGTTTGTAATGATACTTTGATTAGTAATAGGCATTAGGGAGCCTCTTTAAATTTTGCAAGTGAATAAAGAATGGCACAAGCAACAACACATGCAAACAAGGCAATCGAATGCCGGTGCATTGACACTTGAGCTTGTTATAAGGACAGGGTTTAAAGAGGGGAAATATTTACATACCACAACAAAAGTTGAATAATTTCTGCCTATTTATAATTAAGTGTAGTCTTATGTTTACCTTGGCTTGTGTTGGTTTGAGCAGTATTTGCCAATGTTGTGTGAAACAATACTACTTGGGGTGGATTTCACAAAGATTTTAACACATCATAGACCGTAGTAAGCAGACGCCATCATGATTTACGAAAATCCCTATTATTATGATGAATATGAGTGAAATGGGTTTATTGATGCATCGCAAGTCTTAAAATCCATCATAGGGAAAACATGACCTCGTACTCAAGGCTTAAATTTCAATACCTCCAGGAAGTTAACAAGGGGAAGCTTTTAAGCTATCCTGTGTAATGCTATGGAATGGCAGCCATCTTGGATTGGCCACCATCGTGGGGATTGTCTCTTATGGAGGGGAGTTAATGTACCTCAGATTGTTTGTGACCTTGAATTTCATTATGTTGCATCCCCACTAAAACATATGTTTAATGGCTCCTCATCTGACACAGTGCGTCTTACATATACAGTTCTATGTTCTATGATTTAAAACAGACTTTTCAGCAAATTGAAAGCATATGTAAAATCAAAAGGTTACAAAGCTTGCTACGAAAAAAAATTTTGGACGGAACACAACTATCCCATGATAACCAAGATGGCAGGTACCTACAGCTCACTTTTTAACTTACAATACAAGACTACCGCGTACATTCATAAATTATTTTACCAAATGACCCATTTAAATTTATTGATATAATTTGCAAGACCCCATGCAGGAGTTGTTTTCTCTTGGTGTGGATATTTGTTACTGGTTGAATTTTGACCTCGGGAAATGAGTTTGTAGTGTTAAAATAATTTTATCAAGACACTTGAAACAAGTAAAGTGGAGATTTTTACACCGTGAAACCTTTTGTTTGGAGATCATCATAGTCGTGTACAGCCAAAATGGATCAAGCTATGATGAAATTTACTGATTATACAGTTTGGCACCAAGCTTAGGGGAAACATGCTTGTAGTAATAATTCATTTGCATCCGAGTTGGACCTTAACTTTTGAACTAAGAAAAAAGTCAAAGGCAATCAAATAATGCATGATCAAAACTATCACATGATCGATTGGAATGGCTGTGTGAAAAAACTATTATGTACATATATCATTTTACATCATAGTCGTTTGATTGTGGAATAGCAGGGATGCAAGGTTTTTAAGCAGTTGACTCATTGAAGGCTGTCGGACTTTACATTCTTTTCTGATTTAATTTTTAAGAGTTTGCTATTTTAATTCCTTTTTAAAAAAGCTGTAATGTATCGGCCATGATCTCGTCAATGCAAGAAGGAAATATGATGGATTTTTTTTGTTGTTGCCCATGGACCTTGGAGGATAAACTTTCAAGTTTTACCTAACCTGACCACTGAGCTTATTCAAGTTCAAAATCTGGGCAAGATTTTTACTTCCACATCTGGTAAATTTGAAGCAATGACCTCTATTTTAAACCAAATCTTGCTAAAATGGCTCTTCATATATGGCTATTTCTCAGTCCTTGTGTATATTGTGCAATTTATATAATAACTTTTTTGTGATTAGCATGACAACTTTTCTATTGTAGGAGTAAAATCAAAATCATCTTTTTAAACTAAAACCTTTTTTGTGAATAAATGACTTGGAAAAGCATTCTACCAAAGGAAAAAAGTCTTAACTGTAAATGAAAATATTGACAAGAATTCTGATCTCAGGACAGTGCATATTAAAGTAATTAAAGGGATCAAATTAATTAATAGGAAAAATGGCACCAGACAAAGAATTTTATTACATGGGGTCATATAACCTGGGGTCATACTTACCAATCACATGCCACGTAACTTAAAATGCAAAGTTTGGTGCATGTCAGAAACTGTCCCTGGTTTAAATCACATCAAAAACAGGGATAGTTAAAGGTAAACAAAACATTTGCTTTTTGAGAGCCTTAGAGAATCATATATGCAAGGCAGGCTTCCTCTTGGTTCTCTAGAAATTAGGAAATATGTTTTAAAGCAGTAATTGTTAGGGAAAGAACAAGAAAGTTAGTATTTAAGAAAATACACCTGGCACAAAAAGTATCTCGGCATGTTTTTCGATCAGTATTGTGCCAAAATCAGACCATTTTGAAAGTTTTCGAAATATACATTTTGTTGCTTATGGTTTGCTCTTTCATTTAATACCTGGCTTGTAAAAAAGCTTGTAGAAATGGCTGAGATAGAACGCCGGAAAGACACAAACCCCCAAAACCAAAAGTTGCAGTTTTTGGATTTTTCAATGGGCATTGCGTGTACTGGGACACGAACACGCGGACCACAATCAATATTGCAAGTAGGCTTTTTCGCTCATTCAGTCGGAAAACCTCATGGCATAAAATCAATACACACGTATTATTGCGTTGTACCACACAGTGACCATAGAAAAATCCAAAAACTGCAACTTTTGGTTTGGGGGATTTGCGTCTTTCGGGTACTTTATCTCAGCCATTTTTGCACACTTTTTTACAAGCGAGGTGTTAAATGAAAGAGCAAGCCATAAGCAACAAAATGTATATTTAGGGGGGGGGGGGGGGGTGGTGTTAAAAACTTCAAATGGTTGGACTTTCGGCACAATGTGATCGAAAAACATGCCGAGATACTTTTTTTGTGCCAGTGTATATCAGAACATAGTGCCAAATACTTTTGTTACACCAGGTGGGTGGGATCACCGGTATGCACTGCAACTGCACAACCACCAAGATCCACCAACCATTAAGAATATTACCAGATATCTTCTTTTTTTAAGCAGTAGAATTACTTGGATTTTGAAAGAAAAATCAGTCTTAGTTTAAGGGAGCTTATGGATAAAGGTCTAGACCCCTCGGTAAGGTAATCCATATGCTTTTTCAATCAAAACAAAGGAAAACACTATGTTTGCCTGTACAGATCTTTGCAATAAAAAAAAGATTAACCATACCCAATTTGTTTGGTTGGATTTTGTTTTTTGTGTTTTAATTTTTTTATGCTCTTTTGTGGAGTTAGTGTAGGTGATTGAATTACATGCTATTTGACAAAATCTAACTCCAATAGCCTCCATAGCTTTTACAAGTAATATGAATATCTAAAGGCGAGCTTCACAAAATATGAACTCTGTAATGCATACTGCTCAAACTGTTTTTTTTACAGTGCTCCAGCAATAGAGTTGCACAGTGCTTTAGGGGCAATTAGTGCTTTAGGGGCAATTAGTGCTTTAGGGGCAATTAGTGCTTTAGGGGCAATTAAAGCTCGCTCCGTACATACTTTATGGCAGCTGCGTTGTAATGAGTTGTAGTGCCAGAATTGCAGTAGCTTCCTAGAATACCACATTGTGATGAAGTTCAATTCATGGTTAAAATTGAATTTAACTTTGTGGTACTGCAGTGAAATATTTTAGATAGAGACTGCAGTTCAGACAAGTGGCAGGGGGCATTTGGAGACAATTTGCCCACCCCCCATTTTTTCTTGGCCCCCAGTTTGCCCACTTCCCCTTGCCAGGCCAGAAGAAAAATGATGACTTGGGCAAAAAATCATAAATTTGGGCCCAAAAAACACCAAATTTGGGGCAAAAAAACCACCAAATTTGGGGCCAAAAAACACCAAATTTTGGCCCAAGAAATCAGTGATTTTTGGCCAAAAATCTGCCCATTTTGGGTTTTTTCCCCACCAAATTAACTTTTTCTCCCTAAAAAGTCCCCCTCCAAAAAAAAAAATCAGTGATTTGGGGCCAGAAATCGGCGATTTTGAGCCAAAAATTTGCCCATTTCGGGTTTTCCCCACAAATTTAACCTTTTCTCCTAAAAAAATCACCCCTCCCCCCCAAAAAAAGTCTGTTGCCGCCACTGTCAGACAATATAACTCGCTACAATGCAGATGCAGAGAAATATGAAGGAACTTTACTTAGAAATTTTTTGGCTCTCCACCTTAAATTGCTCACTGGGGTAGAGGGAAACAAATATTTCACAATAATGTGATTTTGCTCCCTAATGTAATTTTGCTCCCAAAATGCTAACAAACTAGTTCTTGGGCTAATCTGCCATAAAGCCTAATTTTGTCTATAGAATTGTACAAATCACTACTGTGTAGACATGTACAGAAATTAAGCCAAGAAGTCAGTGCAAAATATGCCACTTGTTGATATAATGTAAGATATAGCAGAATTTTTTTACCCTGTTAAATAAATTTAGACCAATACCATCACAATTTTCCCTGCTGAGTTGAGTTGCTGCAGCCCAACATTCAATAGATATATCGCTCAAAGCTTATTGGTGAGATAATCTCAGTGCACTTTTTTAGAAGGAATGAAAGGCTAAAAAGAAAAGTTTGTTTCCAGTAGGTGTTCCAAAATACATTTCTTATTTTCACATATACAATTTACCATAAAAATCGACATTACAAGTGGTGGTGTTCAAAACAGTAGCAAGGTGGGACACGAAGATGTAATTTTAAAGGTGCAACGAGAGATTTCAAGTCATCCATCTTTTCCGTGATAGGTAGTGATTTCATATAGATTAGACACTCAACAGATTCCGTACCCTTTATTTGGCTACAAAACTAACTTAAAATGAAAACAAAAGGTGATTTGTATATGCTTATTATTTCAATAGAAAACATAGGCTGAATTTCGTATTTGCTCCTATACGAAATGAGAAATTTCACAATTTTTGTACCAAAGAAACAGTTCTCAGCATAATGCTTTCAGATGGGGATATTTTTGATAGAGAGCTTTACACCAGTACAAAAATCAGAATTTTCACTTTTAGGTACACCTGTTATTTGAACTCTCTCGTTGCACCTTTTAAATTGCCTTTTTATAATCTTATTGTTAAATTGTTTCCCTTGTTGGGGATTTTAAGTAAAAAGGAAAATGTGGAACACCCCCCCCCCCAAAAAAAAAGTGCACTGCCTTCTGGAAACAAACTTGAATTGTCTTTGTGTATTGATCTAATAAGGACTAGTCTAGACCTAGGTAAAGTTGCTTATGATGACTTCATATTTCTTTACCACATGTCGCCTCACACTAGCCCCATCATGCTTTGCATGCACTAGATGCATAAACATTTGCATTTACGTGAAAAGCATTAAGAGGTTTAGAAAACCGGGTGCAAGCTTATGCAGATGCGGTAATGCCCAGATGTGTTCAGGGATGTGACCGCATAGTCCACTCGATTGATATCGATCACATTCCTGAACACAGCTGGGCATGGGCGCTTTCACTGTATTTCTACATCTGCATAAGCATGCACCCAGTTTTCTAAACCTCGTACGTGTTAGAAGGGCTAGCGTCGGCTGATAAAGATGAAATCATCTATGAAGCTGTAAACTTACGTGATTTCACAAACATTTCAATATTCAGTGAATTTTGCAGGAGACTACAGGTGGTGAAAGATTACTGCTAGAAATCCCTCTGACGTGGTAGATAATCTTGTTGCTGCAAGAAGTTAAGTTCTTGCCCATTCCCCCCAAAAAAAATTGTACAAAAATTGGGTGTGTATATGTTTAGCACTAAAACATAGTGGAGCGAGGGTGCATGTTTTAAATTGCAATCTTAGGAAGAATTATACTGTAGGCACTGCCCACTTGCATGTACTACATAAGAACAAAAACCTTTCCGTAAATGCGACTAGTATTTGATATCATTTAAATATTTTGTTGTTTTATCATTTTGACAACTTTGATTGACCGTAGATGTTGTTTTTGTTAAGTTACGTACACCAGACTCTTGTGACTGGATATTTTTACATTAATATTGAACACAATGTTTCACTTGAAATATACCCTTATTCTGTAGCTATTAAAATGTGCATGATGCACTCAAATCACACTGAAAACAAAATGTGGAGTGAGACTGATTTACTTGGGTATTCATAATCTTGAGTTACGTGCACTGTTGTGGTTAGAAATTTAAACAGAAAAGCTGGGGATCAAATAGATAAGTTCAGATGATGTGACGACATAGTGATGGCCGATCCAGCCCCAGATCGGTATTGCCGATCTCCGATCATAAAAATTGTTTTAATCGGGGATCGATCAGATCCCGATTCAGATTATATTGTTAAATTAGAATCGCGCCAAAATCGCATTGTGAAATCACACTAACCTATAACATTTACCCCTCACGAGTTTAAAACAATATTCATGTGACATCTATGGATATTTTAGTAAAAACAGTGCTCGAACTTCACTTACCCGCAGCCAGTGGTCTATTTGTTAATTGCTAAATAAACACATGTGTTCTGTTATGTGAGTTGCCATGGTACCCATCATTAAGTTTTGTACACATTATCTAGGGTTCGCTAAAAATTCATCAAAAAAAAGCATATACAACACTGGGCATCGCAACTGCCGGAGGCCATTGGGACAATTGATCCAATGTTAAACCCCTACGTCATGACACGACATCAGAGTAAATCCTGCAATTCAGCGTCATTTACGAATACTACAACATCGCGCTAGCTTGGTATGGATTACAGGGGATGCAGGCTAGCGTCAAGATTGCCATATCAGTCTCCTACCACAACTACAGAATATTGCGTATACCTGCCGACGCAAAGTGGTTTACGTTGTAAACTGTTGTAGAAGCTATTATAAAGATGAGAGAGTATGGAAAACCTAAACCCGGGAATAAAAAAACAAGGTCGATTTGTCGGATGTTTTTGAATAAAATGAGAGAAACCAGTTGTAGTTCTTAATTTTAATATTCTACTCGTAAATTACCAAATAAATAGAAAATAAATACGTACCCTTAACCGGAATCAGCTTGTGATCACATGAACCAATATCGCTCGCAAATTATCTCATAAAGTTCCGTTCACTGTTCAAACTTCAGAGTAACACTTGTATGTTTGCAAAAATCCCAGCCACGGAGTAAACAGATCGGCAATCAATTTTTCGCGATTCGCCGATTTCAAAGTCAAAATGTAAACGTTACGTTTAACTTTAAATTGGAAAACAGCAAATTGTTCAACAACGTTAAACTCTAATAACAGGTAACAGACGAAACCATAAACTGCAACAGTGGTTCCAACTCATCAGGTGAGTGTGACAATGACTTGCTAACTTCAGGCTGAACTTGTCAGTCGCTTAATTCATCACTGGTTTAAGACCATCTCAAACGCGAGTTGTCAGTCGTCAACTTTAAAGTTCAAAAATTCGAAACATTTCACTCAAAATTTGATACACAGGCAAACTTTAACTTTAACTCCTGTCTATCTTGCCCGCTAGTTTCATTTTTAATTTTGGGCTGGCTTTTCCTTTTGAAATTTAGACGGGTTAGGTGAATAGGTTATCCCTAATGACGAGCATCATATCTGCTTTGTCGGGTGCTAGCCGTTCCTTTAGCATGTACAGTCGCCTGCCTCACTAAACAGTCTCTCACTAGGGACGCTGCTGGCTGGAGCCGACAAATACAGCCTCTGGCTACGGTGATAGCTTAGGATAGCGGCAGCCATTCTGTTACCACCACAACAATGGATTCCGGTCCAGCTTTATCAAGGGTTCAGCCAGATACGCCTGCATCTTGTGGTTTATGTTGCTTGATGTTTGGCTTTGTGCTACCTCCCCAAGACTCTGAAGAAGAAGAAACTTGTCATAACTGGCATTGATTGCAGTGGGATTGGGAAGTTGACGGAGGGGAATCTGCAGCGGCAGCCTCAGGCTGGTCTCCCTGGTCCGTGACCCATGTCCAGTAGTTGCATCAGAATGAGCGTCTCCGTCTGGCGAAGACTGTAGCGAACTTCTAGATTCGGATTCAACACCATTCCCGACACCTTTTCTGTAGTGCTGTCTTTTGTTGTGAAGAATGTGTTTTTGAATGCTTGGATCTAGAATGTTGCAGGAGCATCAGACGGGTGTTATCTAACTCCTCAAAGCGCTTTGTCAGGACTCCAGGAGAGTGGTTTGCCATGGTTTGTATCCTGGTAGTTGGTAGTATCCTCTTCCTTGAGGACAAGCTTAACATGAAAAAAGGGAGGCTCCGACAAAACACAAATGATCGGAGGGGAACTAACGATAGTGCCATCACAGCGCTAGTGATGCAGAACGTGACGATGCGTACGAGTGAGATCTTCAAATGGCTTCAACACCAGAACACACTTGTTTGCCAGACCCCCTTGATTAGCAGTCATCACAGGTAAGTTGTATTACTGGCAAACTCGACGAGGGCATCTTTCTGCTCAATAATCGGCGGCACAATGTTTAGTAGGGGCGGTTCCAGCGCGTTGGTAATCATGAATGAGTGTGATTGAATTCAGAGTATGCTTTGGCTTGTAGCTCTTACAATCGGTCGTAAGCAAGGGGAGGTGAGAGGAGAGGAGAGGACTAAGTGTTGTAGCAATGCTTCTGCAAATTGCCCAGCGTATTATTTGACTGCACGTTGAGAATGGATGGGCATTATCCGACAACAAGCTGAAGGGTATGAACAAAGCACCCCTGATGGGCCACTTCTGCTAGGTTGAAGGCTGCCTTTGCATTTGCTGCATTGTCACGCAACACGACATGAACTTGCTCTTTCTGCAATTCCACTGGGTCAGATCTCACAAAACTTATCTGTATGTTTTCCCCGGTGTGCCTTGTAGTGAGGGACGACGCAGTCAGCGTACATCATGATAGTCAACTATGGATCGATCCAATGACCCGTTAGGCAAGCAATGATTTCTCATTTGAAATCACAGGTCTGTGGGTGAAACTAAAATAATATAGGCTTGGGCCATTGAAGCGGCTTAATGATTGCTTGATTTAATGCGCTTGTACATGTCGGGTATTAACTTCCGGCTATCAAAGTGCGTGTGGAAGTTGTAACGGGGTTGAAGAAAGAACGCTGATAAGCGTGAAGACCTAAGTCTTGCCGATCGAAAATGGAGGCAGATCAAGCGCAATCATCTCCGCAAGAGATTGGTCAACTTCTTGAGATCTCGGGTCTTCTCTTGCCCATGGCTGCTTCTATCTATGGAGCGTTTTCAACTGCACTGATGGATTTTTTCCCTATTTGTGTTGTGATGATGGTTGTGCTTCAGCCGGCCCTAGCAAGTGCAGCTGCAGCGTCGGCCTTTTTTTTGCTTTGTGTTGGATCTTCAAACTCTTTGTTTAGCTTGAAGTTGGTCTACTTTGAGCATGGTTTTTTTAAGTGGTGGTTGCCCCCTAGAAATCCATAGTTGCAAAGATTTGATTTTGCTCTTGTGATATCGTCAGGGGAACTTCAAAATACTGCCAGATCTTACTAGTCAGTGGCATTGTTGTCCCCGCCGACGAGTTCGGGAGGGACTATAAAATGGGCTCCGTCCGTATGTATGTCCGTATGTATGTAGGTATGTATGTATGGTCCGTGATAAAATGTGAACCCTGGAAATTTGGTCATATCTTTTTTGGATGACTAGAGTAGCCCCTAACTTGGGTATATTGTAGGTGGGGGAAACCCCTACTAACCATGTAATTATAACCCACAGGGTCCTCCCCTGGGTTCTGTCAGGCGGTGGGGGAAAAGGTCAAGGGAAAAAGGTCCACAGTACACAGAAATGTCAACATTGTGACCATATTGGGTACTATTTTATCTGGAGTTCCATGAGGGCTACGCTGATGTTGTAACTGGTGGAAAAGAAGCGGTGTTGATGAGTGTCTCGACCCCTTATTAGATTTTGGGCGTAAAATATGGAAGTAAATATTAATTGCATTTTAAAATTATGAAACTTTTCCCGCAAGGCTGTGTACAAGTTTTGGAGTTCTGTAAGGCGTATAATGAGTTGTTGTGTGTAACTGGTGGAACGAAGTGGGCTGGAAGTTCCGCTGATTAGATTTCGGGGCAAATTTAATAATTGTTCAAAGAGCTAATTGATACAAATAACAACGTCAATGATAGGTTGAGGGGGGAAAAAGTATACCACAACATAGGTATTAACAATGTAGACCCATGTTTTCATTGAAAGGTATATTTTAGTTTTGGTTGTTTAAACGTGGTCAGTCTTTGGGTTGCCACGCATGTTTACATTTATGTTGGAAAATGCGGGCAAAAATATGGTTTTGCCCCCTTTCTAGACCTAGTTTGGGTCCCCCAATTTAAAATGTGGTCACATGATTTTTCAAACATAGTGTTGCCCCAAATTGAATAAAATTATCTATTTTACTAATTTAGTGAATTTCAGGGATTTTACATTGATGAATTTTAAGATTTCTTGAGTCATTGCACCAAAAGGTAACAATTTTTTCGAGATAGTGGTGGCCAAAATTAAGAAGAGTGGCCTGTGCTATTTTCAAGTCATCACTTAGTGCTCGCGATATTCGGCGGGGACATATTTTACGCATAGCGTAAATACGAGTTAGCCTCGTTGTGTAACTGAAGTTGTTACTGCACTCCGGTTTTGTAGAAAAAAATTCTATCCCGGCAATCTTTTCATCAACAACGTTCAGGCTAAGGACTTATACTCTGAGTAATAATTGTTTGAACTGATTTCGAACAATTGCTGCATGGTGTGGTAAAGTCGCCACTCGCACGGCTGTAACAGAGCGTAAACACATGTTTAAAAATAGATAGCGATACGCCTGTGCAAGTCGCACAAGCGCGATACTGGTACGCTATTTCAAACAATTATTACGGCGCCTATTATAGTACCACCAGCCCTACCAACCCCATGCACGGCCTCCTGCCTATATTTTTGGACCGCAAGTCATCTCCTGGCACGCTGGACTGCGTGTTGGTATGATCTCCGGCCACACGACGAATTTACGTAATACATAACATAACCAATTGTACAGTGACGACTGCATGTACGCGCTGCAATACGAAACGAAGTGGTGTGTGGGCCCCCCCCGCCGCCTCCAAAAACATAGCGCTTATTTTGGGACGGGTACTGACGGTCAGAAATGGTTACCGCACTGTGCGCGCTGTGCCGAGGCTTTTGTGGCAGTACGATAACATGGGGATCAATACAGTACACAGTGATGCGTTGAATGGTTGAACGGTGAGTTTTCGGGAGAAATATACAGCTCGTACCGTCTTGTTCTGGTACTGGAATTATTACGCACGGTAATGTACTTAAATTCTGCTTAGATTAAACTGCTGGTTAAGCTTAATAAACTGGCATTCACTGGATTTGTTACGGGGGATCGGTAAGTAGGATGGCTGGTGATGACATTTTTGCCGATTCAGTTGTATTTTTTCAGATTCCGAAATTTCACTTGTGATCTGGCAGATCCCGAATCTACCGATCAAGATCGCGCAATCACTAGACGACACTCTGGCAGACCAATTTGTATTCAAAATTTAGAGCCCTAGTCAAGACAGTAGTTGCGCTTTGTGTCTTGCAAAAGATGTGATTTGCTCACCCGTCTTTGGAATTGTGAGCAAAGATCATTGCATATCTTGCCACAATTTCCAAGACCAGGTGCCCAGTGCCAAATCTTTGTGAAGTAAAAGCTTAAAAACCCTTAACCGAAGACTCGTGCTAGGCAAACTTCTGGGCCTCGCACACCAGGGACTTTAGGGACAAAGATGGCAAACTGACCTTCCCGTCGGCACATTTACTTGTGTGGGCAGATGAGCTGATATCGGGTTTTGCAGTTCATTGAAAAACAGCCTCGAGGCGAGACAACTCGGCTTAGAAACAGCGAGGTTCCAGTCAGAATGGCTGTCTCGCTAGCTTTGACAAATGGTTCAACTTCAATGACACTAAAACAATGGAATTGCTGAAGCGAAATCTGGGTAGAAGTTACTTAAGTTACTTAAGTGTTAAACCATTTGAATGCATTAGAGTACACAATATTAGATGTGCGCTAAAACAAGGACAGGACATTAACTTTTTGTGTCCCCTGCCATAAGGCAGGAAGACACATAGGGATCACTTTGTCCACTGTTGTCTGTTGTTTCTGACTGTCTGTTGATGTGAAAAAGGGTAACATTGCAGGTAATGACAACATACTTTGATTTAAACCAAACTTGGGTACAGGTGTGAAACAGGAATCCCCCCATTTGTTGATTGGGTCAAGAGGTCACATACCAAGGTCAAAGGTCAGTGAGGTCAAGTTGTAAGGCTGGAACAACATGAAAATGTAAAATCCCCCCCCCCCCCCCCCCCCCTCCCCAAAGCTAAAATGATTTCAATTAAAAGTTGAAATTAATTGGAACCAAACTGAGTTCAGCCTGTGACAAACATGGCGATCCTCATTGTTGATGAGTCATAAGTTTTCATGTGAGGTCAAGTGGTAAAATTGACCATCATTTGAAACGTTGAAGTTCAATGGTTGAACCAAACTTGGGTTATGGGGTGACATTGGCAAACCTCATGTTGAGGTCAAAGGTCACATATCAAGGTCAAAGGTCATGTGACGCTTATTCACAAACCGACGACGGCAGACGCAGACGACCAGCGGTCCGAGGAACCCAACCACGATGATTTGTTAGTTTTTGCTTTGCATAGCATATATCAAAATATTTATATTTGCTAAATCAGAAAATCAATAACTACCAAAAATCAATTTTGCATGTCTGGTATGAAGTATGGGTTTGTTTCCTAACACATCCTGCAACCATGATAGACTGTAAATCAACTTAAGGACAAAAATCAGATATTTCAGTCATTGCTGTCCGTTCGGACATTCACTAACACATGTAAATGAATGGCAAATTTAGATATCTTGCAAACAGCTGTTTTCTTCCTTTTTCTGGACAATTTTGGGGGGTGTTCAGTTTGCCAAATATGGTTAAAAAGTCCAACAAATTGAAAGTAGTAATAGGAATTTCACGAACCCAGCAACTTCCTATGCGTCTCTTACGATGGGTTGAAACCTTTGTATAAAATCCACGCCCAGTTATGCCTGTCGAACTGGAACCCTGGTTACATGATATATCTATCTTTCACATCATGACCTTTGACTCTGGGGTTCACAAATACCAATGGGTCATAATACGGCGTCCGGAAAATGTGTAGTCTTTGTCACAGATGCGAAAAATATTATCTAAAATGATACTGTATTGAAGAGAGATTAACGGGGGTTAAAAATCAGTCCGTTCATTAAAGAGGTGTGTAAATGAACTAAATCTCAAATATCCTCCAGAAAACGAAGGGGTTTATGGAAGTAGTTTGGCATCAGAGGGTCCGGTATATGTTTTGTTTAAATAGTGTCGGAATTGGGCTTGACTGAACGTATAGAACCTAGCGAGAAATTTACCGTGTTGTTGGGACTTAGGTCTCGCAGACACAGAAAAGTTAACACGCAAACTCATGGGACAATCCATTTTTTCCCACAATGCCTTTCGGTCTTATTCAGTTGGAGAATTTTCAAACGCTGACCACCAACTTTTTTTTCAATTTTATGAAAAAGGATTATACATAATTAACGGACCGCCGTAGGGTCATAATGAATCTGAGGGATGTTATTTGCTAAAAAAATTCACACACAACAATAAATAAGTCACATACATGCATGAAATTCTATATTTTTTAAATGTATACTTATTACCAGTAGTAGCTGTTAAGATTCATATTCTATCAAAATTACAAAATCTTTCAATGTGTCATAATTAGGCACATGTAATCTAGAAATTTATGCTTTATAATTACTTATAATATTGTTATGTTGATTCTAGTAAAGCAAACTATATAAAATATAGTATTTAACAATTGCAGCTATAGGTTACTGTATTTTCAGATCTATATTAAAGACAATATCCATGATTTTTAAAAGGGGCATTTTGTATTCCAAAACCTCGTGCTCACACCAAAACGGTTACCTAAAAAAGTCAAGGGATTTTTATCATTCATCTGAACCCGTTAGCCTAATTAGGAAAGCCATGTGTACCTTAAATATATGAGTGTCAAAGCATATCCGGACAGAGTGTACCTTGATAAGAAATACGACACAATTTTGTATTTTTGTCCAAGAAAACGGGCAAATTATAAGCACCGATGGGTTAGGGGACCATGGGAGAAGGAAACAAGCATTGCTCATATAATGCAAAACTGCAGATCAGAAACTCAACTAAAATTTGGCATAATCTTTTTCTCAAGGATTCTTGGGAACAAATGAATAAAAAAGGGAGTTACTGGATTCATTAAAGAGTTAACTGAGTTGATCTGCCCAAAAATAGTCAAAATAGGTTGAAAATTGTAAGGAACAAATTAAAAAGTGTACGATAAGAGAGTCTGGATAAAAATAGAGAATATCATAAGTTATGAATGACCTTTTTTCGAACTGGAGAAAAAAACTAAATAGAGAAAGGAAGAAAGAAAACAGCATTATTCAAAGATATTGAATCTCGATTTCAATTACGGTTTGTAGTAAGTGTCATTACGGGAGCGTAATGACTAAAATATCTGATTTGGTCCTTATTTGGCAAAGATTTGGTCGATATCACTCGTAGGGTATGTTGGGCCACTTATACTTGTGTCAGAGATATGCAATAATTGATTTTTGGATGATTTTTTTGATTTCTGATTTTAGCAAATCACTGATGTGCCTTTAGAAATGAACCTTTAGCACACCGGTATTCCTTGGTTATTGAGATTTTGGCATGGCTGTATTTTGTTTTATAGGATCTAAAATTTCTCAGACTGGGCTTAGCTATGAATACTCTACATGTATGTCTTCAATAGCATAAACATAGGGCATTCCTGGGTTTTCATTTGCACCTCAAAACAGTCTAGAAGAAAGTTGATATTTCATCAAGTTTCTGTAGTAAGTAAATGGTTTAATTGGGGACTTTAAATTTTGAAATTGGTGATTTTGTCTCTTTTTTTTAATAATGACTTCAAATAAAACATGTTTGCTACATTTCCCCGAGCTCCTGGAGCATTGCTTTAACATTTGGCAAATTAACTGTTTAAAAAAGCACAGCATAATATGCAATTTTTTTTTGAAGCTTGTGAGAAAATCTGTTAGTTGAATGTTGCCTACAGGCCCAGGACTTCTAGAATTATTCAGAGAGCTAATAGTACATAGACATCAAGTCAACTTTCCCAGAAATCCGGGATCATTGCTTTAACTGTGGCAATTACCATTCCAATTACACACATATATACAAGTTATTTGGAAGTTTTGTGAAAGTAATCTGTCCGTGGAAATGGTGGCTGTTCTGCAAGCACACACCCTAGGATTTAAACACACAATTTTATTTTAGGTAGGGTGTCTCGATTTTTCAAATTTACTAGGATACCAATGGCTTATGGCTGAAGAAACTGAAAGTAACATGGCCAAAGTGCATTGTCTATAACTTCATATATTGTGCAAAGTTTGTACGGACGTCTAAAACTTGGTTTGGTGTTCCATTTACACAGGGGAACTGGAATGCAGTTTGTCGCAGTATATGGATTTTTTGAAATACCCATGATCGTTTTGATTGATATTTAATGATGAATTGTATTAAATCATATACAAGTTTTTATAATTGACATCCTCCTAATTATCTTTTTTTCTCAACATATCCCAATTGGTACCCTAATTTATGGAATACCCAGTCACATTCATCCTTCCCATCCCCATGCTTGCATCAAGCTTCTAACAGATTTTATACTGCATCATTTTGGACATAACCAACGCGCGCACACCACACGGCTGTGCACACACCAACAACACACACAATTCTTAAGGTTCTCATTAGAAACAAACTAACATGAGGACAATTGTTTTAAAAATTCTATTTTGAGTACATGATTTCTAAGAAGTATATTGCTTTTTACATATGATTATGATTATATTTCTGCATTTTTAATGCAATAACAGTTAAAGGTGCATTTCGTCGTGATTCTAGTAATCTCAATTTTTGTTTATGATCACTAATATCCTCAAGAAAATTCATTCTAAATTTCAGTTGATTTCTGACCGTGCGTTTTGGATGTTATGAGCAAATGTCTTTATCACATTGCCCCTAGGCCACTATTTCGTTGTCCGTTTACGGACAGAAAATTACTCAAATTGTTAATTAGATGAATTTGCCAACGTAAAATTAGGCGCACATACTATACCCCTCCAACGTTTTTCAGATGATAATAAAATCTCAACTTTTTTTGAGTAAGTCGGGGGGACGAGGTTTGGATCACAAAAATGCCCCTCTAAGTAATCAATAATAATAACAAACAATAAAGTTAAATAATAATTGATTGTTCAATTTTACGAGATTCATACGCAGTTCATCATAAAAAAGTAAGGATATTAGTTTTAAATAATTAACAAGTTTCATGGCATTTTACATGAAATTCTATAGGCAGAATTATTGTTTAAGTACGCAACAAGGAGTACATTGTTAAAGTGAAATTTTGGCCGAGTGAATAAAGCGGGCTATTTCCCTAATTTTTGGTGATCAATATCATTGTTTATTTTTAAAATAAGAAAATTGATAGTTACTATTCCACCCCCAAAAAGTTTGCAATGAACCCTAAGTGTCCTATGAAATTGAAATCAATACATCTTTTCTTCTTCTTTTTCTTCTCCCCTGCATTGGTCTCATCAAATCACTGCAACCTTGTGGGTTGGCGATTATATGAATTTTTGCCACCTTATACTCCTGGAGCATAATTTCTGACAATCATTCCAGAGTGCAGCTATTCTGGTTTTGAGTGCCGATCACATTTTATCTTTGCACGGTGTCGCCATTTGCATGGAGGCCTCAAACTGGGCAGGCATAACAAATGGGAGGGTTACACAATAGTTCATTCTCTCTACACAAAACCATTGACCTTACAAGAGATGACTGGATCTGATCAATTTATCCTCCAGTAAAGCAGGTTCCCCACATCACACTAGAGGACTCTGATACCTGGAAGTGAGTGCAGTAATTACAGAGCCGGGATGATCCCCTCCTCTTTTTCAAGAAAGAAGATCTGCAACTTTTTTAACGTGCTCAGGATTGGATCCACGACCAGGGACCAACAGCTTTACATGACTCTCCAAACCATGAGGCAAACGCGAACCCATTGCATAACCGGCACATTCTAGCAATGGGTGGGAGCGAGGAGAAATTCCATATCACACTACATAATCTGATTACTATGCAATTTCCGACCTTACAAGACTATTTGAGTATGATTAAGTAACCTGATTCTCGCGGGGCTGGAGTCAGGGTCGATCTTATACCCTGCCGACGGTTCGGCGCCTTACACCGCTTGGCCACCTCGCCTGCAATGTTATGTTATACCATCATTCATTCCAATGCCAGCTGGAGGCTATATCTACAAATGGGGAACCATGCTAAGGGTGCATAGCAGTATCAATTTATTCCATAAAGATTATCAAAAATTAGAATTGCATATGTGGCAGAGTCTAGTGGTTAGGTAGTTAATCTCATGACACAGTGGTCTGGGTCTTGAATCCCACTCATGCTCTTTTAAATTATGAAATTTTCATTATTTTTCCAGGTTAGGGGGAAAAGTCCAAAATAGATCAGAAAACCAATAGCTGCCCTTTGAGGTTTGTAAGGGAGACGGGCTCCTGAAGCATGGTGGTGTTCAAAAACTCCAACTACTATCCAAGCTCATATCAGGAAGAGCTTATACAAAAAAAAAAGCAAGTCTGGTTATGAAAAACAAAGAAAAAATATTGTATCTTCTACATATCTAATTCTATAGTCAGGGGGACAGAATAAAGTGACCAATTGTGCGTCTGATGTAATTTGATGGTACAAAACAATTGTCTGCCATGAATAATGATCTATGAACAATTGAAGCCAATTAAAACAGAAAGATTACTTACGTTGATTACTGTGTTCATGAGTTAAAACCCCGACTTAGATAGGGCACTTTTTACATTTTAAATCATATTTGTTCGAACATGCCCCGCCCATTCCACCCATTCAAACCAATCACGGTCCACACTGAGCTGATGACAAACCTTGACATTTGTGAAATTAACACCAATTCTGTCCCTGACTATAGTGCATATACTTTACTTTTAAAGTTATGGTTTTAATATACTAAATAATAATGAGAGAATTGATTAAACTTTCAAAGTTAAAATTGGTAAGTTACAGATATACTACCACTACAACCAAAAATAATAATAATATTTTAATTACATGTCAAATCAAACTAAATGAGGTCGCCTATATATATATGTACTGTATTTGTTCAAGCGTTAATCTTTTTAAGTATATTGACTACCAATATGTCTCTCTCACATCATATTAACATCTAAGCAAGAAAAAAGTTGACTTTGCTTAACAATATTGTAACGCCTGAGCCTACGGGCATCTCCCCCCTTTCAGCGCTTTGGCTGTAGTCAACTTAATTAATTCCTAAAGATTTGCGCTATTTATTGTGTAATCGCCCATAAATTGTTGTTCCCTCTGCTTCATTCCCAGCCCGCCCCTTCTCGCGGTACGCTATAAGCGACGGAGAAGCGACGGACGTGGATCATGAAGTAGACGGACGCATTCGCGTCCTATGCCTCTTGCCTCGTCCCACTGGTTAAACATCGCCGTGGAGGGCGTAGCTCTGATATATAAACAGCCCCAGGCGACGCAGGACGGCATTCATTTAGTTTGGTTTTTGTTCTGGCGACACATATTTTGTTTATCGGGTATCTTTGTAGCGTCTGACACTGATCTTTTTATTTAGAGACAGACTCTTCATTTCAGCGGCAGTCTCTGTACGTTAGGTTCAATAATTTGGAATAAACAAGTTATGAAGAGAAGTTTACACCTGGATTTATGAGTTTGTATTTTGTGTTGTCTTCTTGTTTGTGTAATTGTTTGTTTGCCTTTGTTTTCCCGGACTCTCGGACCACCCTCACGCTACCCCCTGACCTGAACTGGTCAGGCGGTACATTGGTGAGTAGCGGTGCGATCTCCAATTCTGCTGATCATGGCATCAACAGACAATGATTCGGAAATCGCATTCGGACTCTCACGGGTGGTTCAAAAGCAGGATGGGGACAGACTGGAACATCATACTGTTTCACCCCCATTCTCAGGGGAAAATATCCAGGATGATATACTGGAAAGAAGCAAAGCACGGCTTGAAGAGATTAGAAGCCGTAATACCCCTACACAACGGAGTACACCGTGTGGCAAAAGTGTCACAGGTTTGCTAGGGGACGGATCGGTTTTGGAGACGAAAACCCGGATTTTCAAATATCC
>JAMKCH010017904.1:0-26747 GCA_023653785.1 Ophioderma brevispina
AACTTCCAAGCTGTTCCGATTTGTGCAATCACGATACCCTAATTCATATATGTGAATGGTCTCTCAAAGGAGGATCGGTGTGGCAGGATTGGGCTTACATAATGTTATTATATTATGAATAATTCAGTGGTTAATTGTAATTTTCTTAAATCCCTAAATTGGAATAGAATTTTTAAAAAAATGACTGAATATTGTGATCCATACTTTGTGTAATTTGTTTGAACTGGACCTAATGATGCACTTGAGTGTCTTTAACTCAGGTATATCAAGTCCAAATCTTGATTCAATTCCATGCAAGTCTTGTTTATTTGATTTGATATCAGAAATGACATCCAAGACGCTTTGAACAGTTATCGTCAAGTTATTAATTAAGTGGCACTTAACGGCCTTAAATGGTCTGCAATGCATATCTACATTGTACCTACTGGCCGATTTCAGCGGTCACAAAACCTGCATAACTTTTGAACCAAAAATCCAAATTGCACCAAACGAAAATCTGCAAAGATGAGAATACTGGACATCAAATCCTTTCAAAATAGAAACAATAGTTTTCATTAGTGTCTCATTTAAAAATCGCTTAAAATCCTACTTTCTATTGTCACGCTTGTATATCCTTACCCGCCCCTCAAATTTCCTTTGAATTCCACCACAATTATTTCCTTGCAATTATTGTCGTTTAGTACCGACGAGGGCTGTGAATGTGTAATGAGTAAAAAAATAGAGTAAACAATGATTAGGTAAGAATTACATGCACTATTCCAAAAATATGACTGCTATATAATGATTGCAAGGAAGATTAAATCCTAAAGGCTAAGATAAATTGCTGTTTTTAAACACTCTGCATGTGCGCTCTGCTCGCGTGGTGTGTGCGTGCGTGCGTGCGTGTGTGATTAAAGTTTGTGTGTGTGTGTGCTCGCTTACACCCGCGCGAAATCGCGCGCGTGTGTGTGCACCAACACTAAAATTTCATTTTTTAAACGTCAAATGCGATTTTTATTTTTCTTGCTATTTGAACAAAGATGATTATTTTGATAGTCCGGGTATACCACCATTTCATCTATAACACCCACACCACTGTTTTCTGTGGTGTTCCCATAGCCCTATAATTTGTTGGTTTTAGCAATGAATTGAAACTTGTTTTGCATTTGGAACAACCCCCATACTTTTCTTTATTATGTTTTTTGTTCAACACTGGTTTCGTCATTTGTTTTCTCCCTGGCTCGTTGAAGGTAGTAGGGGAATGGGGGAAAGGAAAAATTAATCTTCCCCCTTTAGAGCATTGTCCACACATTTGTCTTCCATACCAGACGTGTGGCTGTCGCCCAATTAGTTCCAGCAAGTAATTTACATGAATTTCATGATTATTGTCCCGCTGAGAGTGAGTCCCTCACACCCCCCCCCCCCACACACACACACAGCATAAATTGATGGGGCTTTCACACTGTTGCAATAAAATATTGAGTAGTTTAATTGCATGGATATCTGACCTGTAAACAATATTCTTTTGTTCGAAAACATTTTTAATCCCACAAGATGTTACACACACCTTGTACCTTTCATTTCTTGAACCGTCAAGTGAAACTGGCCCAGTGGTTTTAAAGCCTTTGTGTTCCACTGACAATATTCGGGTTGGGTCATCAATTGGATGAAATAAAAACGGGAGTTAGCTTAGGATCTGCTCTACAAAATAAAATAAAAACACAGAAAGCACAGTTTATATTTTTTAATTTTTTCGTTTTATTATATATCTTTTTTTTTGGGACATCTGTATTTTAACAAAAGAGTACAATACTCCTAATACAGCGGTGTCCCCCAATAATGCAATCCTCTAGTTGGGCTTATCCTTATTCAAATTATTTTAAAATTTTTGAAATTTTGCGATATATTTTAAGTCTAATCCTTTATCCACATACTGTTCGAATTTCCATCTGATTTGCTTCATTGGATTTTAGAACAGACGACAATATAAGCCACAATTTAGCCGTTTTTTCAAGTTGACTGATTGAATACACATTCAAGCTGTTTAAGTTTTAAGCCAGGTTGATCTTTAAACCAACATGAGCTTGCAACCAGACACGACCTGTAATTATACCATAGTTTGTTTTTGAAAACACCGATAGTGGTCCCGCGTTTATAGTTTTGGGGAACTGCAGCCGCCTGTGCTGGGCTAATGATATGCCACTGCAGTGTGCATGGATTCCGTTCGAGATGAGTGCTAGTTGTACAGTATATCGCTACTTTTTTTTACCTTTAATCGGAAGCTTAACATTGCATGTTTGTGTTAATTTGGTTTATTGTTTGCGTTACACCAATACCATAGGGATATCTCCCATTTGTGTTCTATTGAATGCTTTATGAATATCACTTGACATCATGATCATGATGAATAGGGATATAATTTACGGGTCATGGCTTTCAATTTGAAATTGCTGGCTCCATGATAGGCCTACCTTTTTGTGATACCCTTAGAAATTCATGTTTGTTCATTAAAAAAATTTACCTTATAATTAGGCCTATTACCATTTTGAAATTACCCTTCTATATAGATTGCATTTTAGCAGTTTTTATTCAATTACCGATTATTTCCATTCCTTAAATCCATTGGAAGTGAACTTCGGACAATTTCATCTAAATTCCAATTGTTAGCATTTATTACAGAAAAAAAATTTGTCCAAAAAACTTTTTCCCTCGATATTTTGCCGAGTATGCTATCGCAAGTTTTGGCGCGCTCGCGCGCGAGTGGGTGTGTGTGTGTGTGCATGCGTGTGTCCGTGTGCGTGTTTCTTCTTTGTGTGTGCGAGAAGTTTTAAAGGGTTCATTTCCTTGAGTCACTTGATGGAAGTGGAAGTCCAATTGTCACAAAAACTTTGTCCATATAAGGACAAACATGGAAACCCATATTGTTAATGAGTCAAGGTCCGCATGGAATTTCTACGGCCACCTGAGGTCCAAATTTGAAATAGTTTTTGGTCGGTTAATCTTTATTGTGTTAGTGAGTTATGCGATCAAGATCATGTATACAGTCTAGTCTATACGAAGGTCCGGTCATCTGAGGTTAAGTTTGAAATAGAGTGGTCAGTTAACTTTTTGAAAGTTGAGATCCATTCCGACCATTATTAATATTATGTTTGTATAAATTCAAGTATAACTCTCTGTATACTGTCCCTGTATTCATTTTGTTCCTTCATAAACAATCGGACCATCGACCCGCTGGTCAAATTCATCTACTCTGCGCCCAAGACGGCCCAGCGCCATTTAATCTCAGTAGGGGCGGTTTGCCTTTCCCACCCTATTTATAAAATCATTGTAAAAACATTCGTAATGCTGTTAATCAAAGTTAATGCGACTCCCAAAGAAACTCTCTCTCTATGTATGAAATGTCCACCATAGTATGTTTCATTTTATCATAACTCATGATCACAATTTGAAAAAATAGTAGTAAGAATTGTTTTTGTTTCTATTTTTGTTTCAAAACCAACCTTTCAGCGATGCTTTGTCCGTTTTAAAAGACTTTCCGCTTGTTCACATTTCATATCAAGATAGATTGTTCCAAAAAGAGGGACCTGCAGTCATACTCCTTTAGATGCCACTGTTGTTTTTTTTGTTTTCTTATAAATTATTTATTCTCTTACAATTTTGTATTTGCTCTCGATATTACTGTCGCTCTAAATAAAAACATATGTGTTGGTTAGCGAATGTTTATACCTAAATTCAAGTGAAATTTAAAAGTTAAGGACTTTGACGAGGGTCCCGAGTGCAATCTCTGATTTTGATTGTTTTTGTGGTGTTTCTCATAATCTATCTTTTGTTTTACTACCATTTATTAATACAGGTTTTGCTCTAACCGAAACTTTGCACTTGTTTTAATTTCCGTATTATTACGTTACTCAAAGAGATGTTATCACTATCGTGTTCAGCGGCAATTGGGTTCGTCGTCTGTTTTATGAATTTTTTGGAAGTAATCAAACACTTGAGTTGTGGTACAAAATGCCTTAGCCTTCCCTCCTTCGTTGTTCCATGATTGTTTTAAACACCGATATTGTCAAGTTTATAAGTTTTGGGGAAATGCGCCGCAATGGCTGGTCTAATGATGCCACTGCGTGTACGCTTGATTCCGTTCGAGATGATGCTAGTTGTACAATATTCGCTGACTTGTATGTTACCTTTATCGGCAAATTAGCATTGCATGTGTTATTTGTGATTTATTTTGGCGTTACATACCATGATAGATTCTATTTGTTTTCTATGAAATCTTTATGAATATACTTTGACCATCATGATCATGATGATATGATATAATTACGTCATGGCTTTCAAATATTTGAAATTGCTGACTCATAGTAGGCCTACCCTATTTTGTGGTACACCTTGAAATCATGTTTTTACATTAAAATGTCCATTATACTTAGGCCTATTACCATTTTGAAATTATCCCTTCTCAGTACTTGCCATTTTAGCAGTTTTTATCAATAACCGATTTTTCCCTTCATTAATCCTTTGGAAGTGAACTTCGAACATTGCAATCTAAAATTCCTATTGTTTGCAATTTTATGTACAGACAAAAAATTGTCAAAACACTTTTACCCAATTTGCTCGCGGATGCAGTCCAGTTGGCGCGCTCGCGCGCGATTGTGTGTTGTGTGTGCATGCGTTTGTCACGTGTGGCGTTTTTTCCTTTGTGTGTGTGCGAGAGAGTTTTAAGGTTGCATTTTTCCTTGATGTCACTTGAAGGAAAGGGAAGCCAATTGTCACTCAAACTTGGTCTATAAGGCAACATTGAACCCATATTTTAATGAGTCAAAGGTCGCAGGAGATTTCTAACCAACTGAGGTCAATTGTAAATAGTTTGGTCGGTTTCATCTTTGTGTCGTGAAGTTAAATGCGATCAAGGATCCTGTATACATGTCTAGTCTAAACAGGTCAAAGGTCCATCTTAGGTCAAAGTTTGAAATAGAGTGGTCAGGTTTAACTTTTGAAGTTGAGATCCAATGCGACCAATTATAATTTATTTTGTATAAATTCAAGTATATCTCTGTATACTGTCCATTATTTATTTTTTTTCCTTCATAACAATCGACCCGCTTGTCAAATTCATCTTACGCTGCGCCAAGACGGCCAGGCCATTTACATCTCAGTAGGGGCGTTTCCTTTCCCACCCTATATTATAAAATTCATTGTAAACATTCGTAATGCTGTTAATCAAACTAATGCTACTCCAAGAGTCCTCCTTTGTATGAACTGTCCACCACTAGTTGTTTCATTTTATCAATACACTTCATGATCACAAATTTGAAAAATAGTAGTAAAGAAAGTTGTTTTGTTTCTATTTTGTTTTTCAAACCAAACCGTTTCAGCGATGCTTTGTCTTTTTAAAAGACTATTCTGTTCACATTTAATATCACAGATAGATTTTCCAAAAAGAGGGACCTCATTCATACCCTTTAGATGCGCCAATGTGTTTTGTGTTCTTCATATTTTATTCTCTACAATATTTGTATTATTGCGATGACTATTATGTCGCTCTATGAAAAAACAGTAGGTGGTTGTTAGAGAATGTTTATACCTAAGTCCCAAGTGATGTGAAAGTTTAAGGGAATTGACGAGGTCCAGAGTGCAATCTCTGAGGTTGATTGTTTTTGTGGTGTTCTCATATCATATCATTGTTTTACTACCATTTATTAATACAGGTTTGCTCTAAACCAACTTTGCACTTGTTTAATTCCGTATTAGTACTTTACTTCAACAAGAGATGATTATACACTATCGGTGTATCATCTGCAATTTGGGTTCGTCTTCTTGTGGAATTTTGGAAGTACTTCAAACTACTTGCGTTTGTGGACAATGCTGCCGTCAAATCAGTCGTGTGGTCATGGGCAAAGGGTGCATGCGAACACAATAGTGGTACATTTTCGTCCTGCTTTAATGAGATGGGGAGCTAGATTTCGATCCTGTTACAGTACTCGTTGCCATGGATACGGGAGAGGTCGTCTTATAGAACTCGTTATTTGTGTATGTATGTTCTGTATTCGTCATCTGCTCGGCTGTGGTGGTGGCTGGAGCTGCAAATGAATAATTCCATAAATTCAGAAGTGTTGTTTATTACATAGAAACATTCACTCTGTTCGTTAAGAAAGACATTGTATTATCTGTAATTCTTGAAAATACTCGGTCAAGTTCAGGGCCATATGAAAGAAAAATGGTTCCCGCGGGCTTTTCGTCTATATTTTCTAATTTTTATTGGATTCCAATATACATTAGCCAATTTATCAAAAAATCGTGGTGCCAATTCTTCTGAGCACGTCCACACTTCTTCCAATACAATTTACAAATGAAGAGCGCCGCTCATTACTCTCATTACTGAATGGTGACGTCATATTTGTGATACAGCTTGGGGAGATTTTGGAATTCTGCAATATGTGGGCGCGGTCAAGCATGGTTTGCATGACACGACAATGTACACCCAGATTTACTGCATTCGGCCGGCTGTGTGTATACTAAGGTCAGTCACCCGAATGTACTACACATGCGCGAATTGCCATCGGTGACTAGCGTCGGTGGTTTGTCCCTAGAATCTTCTATACAGGCTTCAATAGAGAGGTTTGTTTGTGCTGAGCATAGCATTTATCACCAAGAAATTAGGAAACAGAACACAGATATTGTCTAGCTGAGCATTTCTGTCAGGAATGCCAAAATCTATTTAAATTCCATGCTATTAATACGATAAATCACAATTCCTCTTCCTTGTAATTTACATAAGGAGGTCCACCCCAATTAATAGTGTGGCATTCAATAAACATACATGTAGGGCCTAAATATATATATTATTAATTTATACAATATAATGGTATAGAGTGTGATCTCGAAATCCACATTATGAAATTATAAGTTAAATATCTAGATAAGATTACATGTCTTGGCTAGGCACAAAACCAACCTTGCCTGCAGACATGACTCTAACTTCTCAAAACCGGTGTAAAAGGAGATATGGTCCGCCTGGAACCATAGTCCGGGCTCCATATACGACAACGGAATAAAGCGTGAAACTAATGTTGCGTGAAGAGTCAACTGAATCGAGTGCCCTATTCTTCACCGTTGTAGGCGGACTGTGAGTCCGGAGTACTATATCTCCTGCCACACCGGCTTCAAAGTAGGTGTCTTATATTTTGTCTTAAAGCTGGTGCTGATTTCTTTGTTGAAGCCATGTCCACATGCATGCAAGACACGGTAGTCATCACAAGATTTTCAGTGTACCTCAAAATGCAGGTGATATCCGTTAGCCTATGTTTGCTTCATGCTTAATTGCAACATGAAACATGTCATTAATTAACAAAGATGAGAATATATATTGCAAAAGTATAAAAAATGTAATGTTTTGTGTTTTGTATTTGTTTTTGTTGCTGCTATTGTTGTTTCCGTTTTGTTTATTGTTTATTGTTTTGCTGTTATTTTTACTTTTAGATGTACATTTTTAAAATGTGCGTAATCCCCCCCCCCCCAAAAAAGGAATTTACTGAAAAGAAAATGAAAAAGGTTAAAAATCTGTCAAGTCTTTTCGGGCGGATCTTTATTGGAGAAAACAAGCAAACAACATATTTTCATCAGGTTCTTTTTAAAGGGAAGAATTGTCTTCCAAGAAAGAGGTGTATTCTAAGGATTTAATCATGTTGACTGTTCTAAGTCCTGTTTTTCATACCTCTGTATAATAGCAGGTGTAATAGTGTCAAATTTCACATTTTGGGCTTAAATTATAGCAATAAACATCTTAAAACAAAATAAAGATTTTCCCATGTAAATTGTATGTGGAAATAACATCTTCAGAAAAAAAATGATGAAAAACCAACACAAAAGGAGGGTTTTTTTTCAAGAAAATTGTACATTAAATCTATTATATGCAAGGAAATGACCTGGTTAAAATATTTAGCCCGGATCCGAGAAAACTACCTTGCTAACTGAACGTCAATTTTTGATGGGATTTAAGATTTGACGTGTCGTGTGTTTTATGTAGCTTCAATGCACGAACGATGTGCATGCATAATGGCACACACAACCCGTGTAAAACAATGACAGTTGTATATAGGCGCGTCAAAAGGAATTTCTATATTTGGAAATTTAGTCGCTGTAGGAATAATATCTGATGCAGAGTTATCATATTTCCCACGATGACGTACACATGATGTATATATATTGTTCTATAATATCAATATGACAAATTAGGGACAGATAAATCTATACATCACAAAAATATGAGGTATTTTTGAAACGTTATCAAAAAATGGAAAAACAAGAAAGGAATGCAGCAGGAGAACGCCAGTCTTATGTACACCGTTGCTCATAAAGTTGGAATACGATATTTTTACCACTTTTTATGGAATGATTCTTACAGTGTGAGTTATTTATATATCTAGGGTGATATCGCCACACTACTTGATTGATCAGTCTCTTCCGCATTCCGAACAAATCACCATGAACTTAGTCCACACTTAACCCTTTACGAACTGTGTCCTTAGCCTGAAAGGAAAAGGGGGTATTTGAACAGCAGATTTAAGGATTACAATTTTTTCACATCCGTCACTTTTACAGATAACACATTTTTGGGTGATTACATGCATCGAAATGTTCAATAGTACTGTTCTAAATCTCAATCAGTCACTAATATCGAGTATGGCCACCCCTGGCATGAATCAGCGCGTCAAGATGTCGCGGCATATTATCCACAAGGTTGTTTATGATGTCAATGGGCAGAGCATCCCACTCATCGGTCAGAGCCTGAGCTAACCCCTGTAGAGTTCAAGGAAGATTGTCCCTGTCATTGATGGCTCGGCCTAAGGCATCCCAGGCAAGCTCGATAGGGCGCATATCAGTTTCATTTGCGGAATCATTTATTTCTACTTATTTTAGAAATTATGATATCTCATTGATGGCTCGGCCTGAGGCATCCCAGTCATGCTCTATAGGGTTCATATCGGGGGAAGCACGCCATGGTATCTGCTCCACCCCCTCTGCCTCAAGAAATTATCTCACTACAGCGGCCCTGTGCGGCGTGGCGTTGTCGTCTTGCAGCCGATAATTGTTTGCATTAAACCCTTCTTGCATATGGCAGGCACTGGTGTTCAAGAATGTCCAGGTACACGACGGAGCCCATGTTTCCATCTGACACCACCAGTGACTTTTTTCCTCCGTAATGAATACCGGCCCATACCATCACTGAGCCGCCACCACCTTGAGCGATTCCTGAATGCAGTCATCTCGGAGGTTCTCACTACGTATCAACGAACACCTTGTCTTCCATCTCGATGGTCAAGGATGTAGCGGCTCTCGTCCTTAAAGACAACATGTCTCCAGTGTCCGAGTAACCATGCTGAAGCAATATCCGATTTACATTTTGGCCGGAAACGTTGATTCCATAGTGTCTTCTCCGCAAACGACAAAGACGGCTCGTTGACATTTTCAGGGCTCTACGGCACAGATTAAGCAGTCGGCGATCATCTCGTCTGGTAGTCAATCGCGATCGTCCTGGAGATTTTCGTGGCCTCAAATGACCCACCTCTCGATGATGTCTCGATGAGGATTTTACAGACCGTACTCTGCAATATCCCGAGGAAATCAGCGACTTTGGCTTGTTTGAACCATTCCCATCGGAGTGCAAGCACTCTTCGGCGTATTGACAATGCCGTTGGACGAGGCATAGCCTAGGGAACCTCTGTGTCAGTTTTCATTGTAAAGGTAACAACCAACTCTGAAAAACGTGGCTCGTTGGACACAGGCTTGGAGCAGGGAAAAGCAACAAACAACAGACGCCTGGCTTTTTATAACTCCCAAGTTAAAAATTAAATGCATGGATGAACTTCACATGGGTAGTGGGGACTCATTGTGTAATCATTCACCTACTCTAATATGATTACTGAGGCGTTAAAATAGAAATACTTTTTTTTTTAGAATTGGTCTGGAGAAAAGGATTTCAACTTTATGAGTGTATATGTTGTTCAGGATGCGCAATTGAATATGGAGGATAGACAATTTGTTTCGGTACTCTTCTCAGGATAATTAAACGTCACTTCCTTGTGTCCTACTTGGATGCACAATAAAGCCAATTTGGATAGAAAAAGGTTCGTCAAGGATAAAAACGTCATTCCAATTGATCCTTTATATTGGTGTCCCATATTGGATATTTGGATAAACATGGCGTTGACGTTTGGTTATGATACAAACGGAATACAAGAGGGACTTTATTAATCATCGACGATTGTAGCAGCGATAAAGATAAATCCGTGAAAAAGAAAAGCCAAATGTTATCGCAACCAGCTTTCTTTGGTAGACACAGGAATTGTCCAGTGGGGGTTCTGACTCCAAAATATAATCCAGTACTAGCGTATTTTAGGGAGCATATCAAATGGATGGCACTATTTTACTATGAAGACCCTGGTAGCTTAGATGAATCATTGAGGGGGAAAGACGGTATCCAAGCATTGGAAGAAAGACAAAAACAAAATCGTGAGAGTTTGGCAAAACATACACATTCAAATGTAATTCTAATCACCGAACAGACAACGAGTTATCCCTTACGTCCCTAGAGGAAAATGACTAGCAACCTGACAATCACCGCAAAAAGGGAGGTAGCGGTGTTTGTGTTGTTAGATCTAGGAGCACTTTCCCCCTAAACACAAGCCAGGGGTCTGCCTCGTGATTTTGAAAAGTGGCAACAAATGGCATTTAGGGATTTAAGGTTTGAATGTCCTCTCGGTCCTCCGGTATAAAATGCTTGAGATGCTTTGCATAATCGATGGATCACATTACAAGAAGTCTGGTGCATATCATTTATTTGTACGTATTTTGCAAATTTATGATATTTCTTTCGTGCTATAAATAAAAAGATGATCGAAATTGAACTTCAAGCAATATATCGTCGGCCGCGTCACATAGTGACGTATTCGACATTTTGGACTTTTTGGAGAGAAATTTGGCATATATGTTCTTTTGTACTAAATTCACCAAATTCAAACCTCAAAGTGGCTTAAGTAGTAAAACATTAATTAATTAATTATGACGTATTTGCAAAACATTAAAGTTTCCGCATCACATAACGGCGTATTTGTCGAAAATCTATTCAGGCCCATAGCATCGTATCTTCATTTTGAAGTATTCGCCGTTTCACATAGTCACGTATATTTGTGCGACGTATTTTTCAGTCCACAGTAGATTTACTATTTTTTCGTTTTCACAGAAGTGATGTATTTGCACAAACGCGTCACATAACGACGTATTTGCGCGACGTATTTGTTATTTACTTGAAGCGTTTGCCAGAGATTTGGTTGTTTGCTAGCACCAATCCGAAGGTGTTCTATGTACTACCAATATTGAAAAAATAGAATAGAGCTATACCTCTGCCTGTTCCAACCATAGTGAAGTAGAGGATGTCAGAGGAAACGATTAATGTGAAGCAAAAAATGAAGTGGAATATTAAGCTACAGTGTGAGTCAAAAAGAATAGACCGTATTCAATAGCCAGAAATGTTGGTGGACAAGATAGACGCATTCCAGTACTACAATATATTCACCTGTCAATGATCCCTGTGCAATCGCTAAACATGGATCGATTGACAGCTTAATGTATTGTAGTCCTGGAATGTATGCATCTTGTCCACCAACATGTCTGGTGGCTGACGTCATATTGAATACGGTCTATAGGGCCGTGATTGATTATTTATTTATCAAAAAACTAATTGAGCTTGATAAAAAAGTTTAACATATTCGAAACAAGCATGTTCTTCTGCTCATTAGAAAAAAAAGAACCACCGAAATTCATCATTCCTAACCGTTGTTATGCCTGTTTTGCCGAAAGAACCCATTTATCCAGCTGTCCACGGAATGATGAATGCTTTGAATATGTGTGAGTACCTGAGAAATGACTGGGTCATTGACATTTTTCTTCTTATCGTGTCCAAACACTGTGGTTCTCAAATAATGATCCAGCCAGAGATGAGTAAAACATCTGGCTGCTTCACTGAATTCCGCAAGGTCCTTGTTTGTGCATTGTTGCTCCAGCAATGGACAGACCAAGAGATGTTCCATTGTCTGTGGTGCTGTTCCACAACCACAGGCAGTGTCCTGATCTGCTTCCAGGTAGCCCTACTTCTGCAAGGAAACCTTAGATCGGCCAATTCTGGTTCTCAATCTGTTGAGAGTCAGGTCCCGGTGGGAGATGCTCACCAGGTTCAATACCAATAGATGTTACTTGGTTGATGGCAAGTCTTTCTTTCCACAAGGCGACTCTCTTTTAACAGTCTCTAAGGAGCTTAAAAGCTCCTTAGAGACTGTTTCAAGAGGTTTGACTTTGTTTAAGAAACTCTCTCTGGATTTAAGGCGATTGGCAGCAGGTATCTGTCCAGACATATGGTGCTTCACATTAGATACTTGGCAGCTACGCTCTTGCATGCTCGGATGTCTAGTGGAGCAATTCCTGCTAGGATGTGTAAGTTTTCCGTTGGTGTTGGACGGAGGCATCCTGTGATAAGCCGGCAGGAGGCATTTAACGCTGGATCAAGCTTCTTGGCATGAATTGATCTTTCCCATACAGGGAAAGCATACTCTGCACATCGATCTTAAGGTATGTGGACGAGCTTTGCATCTTGTGACAATAAGTTTGTTCAAGATGTTATTGCGTGAACATACTAATTTACTCTTCGTCTTCTCGATGTGGGTCTTATAAGAGAGAGTGCGGTCCAAGGTAATTCCCAGGTAGACAGGGTTATCACAGTGCTCCAGGGGTGTTACAGACCGGGGTAACTTTAAGCTGACGTTTGGCTGCACGGTTGCGTAGATGGAAAGCACACACCTGTGTCTGGGGATGGATTTGACCGTAGGTGGTTTTCCTCATAATAAGGAGTGAGTTCATCCAAAGCTTTGGAGAGTCTCTCTTCAACAACTGTGAAGTCTGCATCTTGTGCGCTAATTTCAAAGTCGTCTGCATAAATAAAACGTCAGGTTCCTGCACTCCTAGGTTGGTCATTGGTATAGATGTTGAACAGAAGAGGTGCAAGCACGCTCCCTTGTGGTAGTCCGTTCTTGAGCCTACGCCAACGGCTCTTCTTCGCTCCTAGCTGAACAAAGAACATCCTGTTTGCAAGCAATCCTTTGATAAGCTCAGTCAAGCGGATATCCTTGGTGATTTCCAGAATCTTATGGAGTAGGCATCTGTGATTGACAGTGTCGTAGGCTGCTGTTAGGTCGACAAACACTACTCCGGTTACCATACCCTTTTCAAAACCATCTTCACTGTGTTGAATTAGGTTGAGTACTTGGCTTGTTGTTGATTTGCCTGGCCGGAAACCTGCTTGTTCTGGTATGAGGTGTTCGTCTATCACAGGAGACGATCAAAGAACTTGTAGGTATGACTGAGGAGTGATATTGGTCTGTAGCTCTTGGGATTGGATGGATCTTTCCAAGGAGTGCCATAACATATGCATTCCTCCAGATCTTTGGGAACCTGTGGGAAATAAGGCAGCAATTATTGTAGAGCTCAGGAAGCCATTCCTTTGCTACTGGGCCGAAATTTTCCAGCAGCTCAGTTTAGATGTTATCAAGGCTTACTACTTTTCCTGGTTGAAGTTTAGAAATACCGGATTCCAATTCGTCCATGTTGAAGGGGCGAGTGAAACCGGGGTCGCCACTAAACCTCTTATGGTCTAGTTTGATCTTCTTGGGCTTTTTGCTGCACTTGCCTTTTAAAAGCAGTTGGTGGGCAACTTGGTTGGGTGTGACATTTGGCTGCTGTGGAGGTTCTGTTGGATCCCCTCGGAGCTTTCGGATGGTAGACCATGCTTTCTTGCTGTTATGGGTCATGCCAGGTTTTGATCTTTTCCTGGGAGATCCTCTCCGAAACTTCCTCACATTTAGCAGTTGTTTCAGCCGAAAAAGGATCAGCTTCAAACATGGTGATATACTCCTGATATTCTCTAGCACATTCGTTGGAAAGGCCTGGTATATATTCCGTCCTACAGCCTCTGGGTATGGATCTCCGGGCAGTCTTGTTCACTTGTTGGGAAAATATGTCATAGTTATGGGGTTTTGGAGCAATCCTCTTCACGTTCTGATCCAGGTCATCAGTGAATTCTTGCCAGTCTGCTTTCCTATAGGTAAAGGTGCATTTCGTGATTCTAGCACTTTCTGTTTTATTCGTGGTTCCCTAGATATCCTTAAGAAAAGCTTATTCATAAAATTTGAGTTGATCCCGATCTTGGGGTTTTGTGTTATGAGCAATTGCTTGTTTCCCACGGTCCCATAGGCCACTTTACTCTAATTTCTGTCCGTTTACGTACAGAAAATACAAAATTGCTAATTTCTTACAGATACGACCGAATTTGCACGTAAGATTAGGTACACGTGGATTACTAAGGCTAACGGTTCAGATGATATAAAAAATCTCAACTTTTTTTAGGTAAGTCGGGGGACGAGGCTGTGGATCACGAAATGCCCCTTTAAAGCGACGCTGAAAAGGCACTTTGTTTGGTCTTACTGCAGCAGTGACTTGGATACCGATTGGTAGATGTTGAGTTAGTGGGGCAGGATCCAGAACAATCTTGCTACCCAAGTTAGAGATGTTTTTACTAACAATAGGTAGATCAGGCCAAAAAAAATATTGTTTGATTGTCCTCGTCCGCTCGACCGTATACCATCGTCCCGACCGTTTTACTTTTATTTGGAAAAAGTTTTTTTTTTCAATTCTTGAAGGAAAACAAAAAAAATCAAAAGAAATTGAAATTAAATCACAAAAATGGATCCAAAATGCACCAAAATCTGCCGAAATAAAACTAATAATACCCTAGTATGTCTCTAGAAGTGTTGTTATTTGCCAGTTCGTCGTCCTTCAAGCACAATTTGCAATATTTTCTCGCTAGCGGTATACCCCAAGACCACCAGTCACAGTGTATGACGGTCTGCATTGATCTGTACTACGGTCTGTGAACAGCCAATGGTGGCATGCAGGTTCCACACGCTGTATAATTTTGTAAGGAACTACTAAATTCTAGCGAGTAAGATTACACTTTTGTTTTCAAAATTGAATTTAAAACTTGCTGTTCAGCACCAATGGGGTTGTTTCTCTAGCTATTTTGATGGCTACAAACTCTAATTTTGTGTTTTGAGAGATTTCTCTGCCCGTTTGCATGCTTCGCAACGGTGCAGAATTCGGTAACTTATCGGCGCTTCTGTGGCATTTTTGTGCCGTTGGATGTATTTGAATTTTGATTTCGTTTCTTCCGAGAGCGTTTCTAATAAGTACAATTTTATTAAGAATGAAATCATAATAAAAATCTGATAAGTTTGATTTTCTTATCCAAAGTCATTTCCCATATCGGTATGGCCTGGGCGGAGAGGGGTGATCTTACTCAGTAGGTCCTACCATGATAAGTCTAGCACACACTGTGGGCTCCAAGATGAAAGTTAATGAATTGGGTCTTACAACGTAAATAAAGACTTGGAGGCTTTGTTCCACGCGGTGTAGACAAGTGAGCAAGAGTACAGATCTCGTAAAAAAAGGGGGGGGGCGGGGGTCGATGATGCGATGTGCAAGAATGCACTCACACAGTGTGTTGAATATGTTGTATTGAAACATGTCAGTGCTTGGCACATTGAAATTATGTTGTTTTATTTATTATACCTCAGTTTGAATGTGATGCAATATCGTATTTCAACTATGGAACATGGCTGAAAATTTTAAAAAAAAAAACCGACCGACCCATTCTGTCAGAGGCATCTATGGACAATCAAACAATTTTTTTTTGGCCTCAGGGTTGTAACCTCTCTTCCAACGGGCGCTTTGAAATGATGGCGGCAGCTTAGAGTTGTGAAGGAGACGTAGATGTCGACTGTCTATACATTCTTCGACAGCTTGTCCGTCTTTGTTAGTTTCATTGTAGCCCCATCGGGTACTATGGCTGTTGAAATCGCCAATAAAGAAGTGAGGTTTGGTGGAATTCCCAAGGCTGAGTTGAAGGTGCTTGAAATCTACTGATGGAGGTTTGTGGACGGCTGTAACTATGACAGAGCTGAGCTCAATGGTGAGGACTTCGATGTTGTTGTCATCAGACATTGAGGTTGCTTCTACTGTGGTGCCTGTTTTCACATAAATATAGCACTTCCATATTGTCGATGTGGTCTCTCGATGGCAAGGACCATTCCTGGTATGGTTGGGCGGTGGTAATCGATTCTTCTGTGTGTTTCCTGCAGACATAGGACATCGCATTGGAGATTGTTACACAAATCAGCAATGTTACTTTTTGCATTGGAAAAACCCTCCACATTCAATGACGCTATAGTCCAGGCAGACCTTAGAAAAGGCCTGCGCTGAGGTCTAGTCATGATATGGGTATACTTAGGAAATGATGTTATTAAAGGGAAAACAGTGTTTGGTGTTGTAGAGATTAGTTCACTGGCTAGCAGTTACTAACAGGGGAGACCACAAGACGGTTCTCTACTTCTCATTGAAATGTAAATGAGATTTAAACCCGCGAGTTTAGCATGGTCTGCATAAAATCAATAATGAATAAAATAACAAATCTGAAGATATTTTCAAAACTAACTTGGTGGAAAGGTATAAGGTATCATGACCCCTCCATATCCAGATGTACAACGAACTTTTTTAGTTGAAACTTACTTGCAGACCCATTCTCCCGTTGAGGTTCGGAGACAGTTTGCCTTGCAGTTGCCGCAAGCAAACCGTACGCCTTGCAAACAGGTTATTATAGCAATGGTCAGGATATTCCATGATTATGGAACCATCAGGAACCGTGAACATGAAGCATCAGGAAGAAAAAGGACTGCCAGGTCCCAAGCTAACATCGCTCGAGTGAGACAAGCTCTTAGAATTAACCCAAGATTCAGCCCAGTTCCGTGGACAGGTGGATAAATGGGTTCTTTCGGCAGAACAGGCATAACAATGGTTAGGAATGATGAATTTCGGTGGTTAATGAGCGTTAGAACATGCTTAACATGCTTATTTCGAATATGCAAAACATTTTTTTATCAAGCCTTATAATTAGTTTTTTGATAAAAAATAATCAATCACGGTCCTATTCTTTTTGACTCACAATGTATAGTGACCAGTATTAAGAAGTTTGCTAGAGACAAGGCCAAAAGAAATTCCTTTGAAATACTTGCAAAAACTACTCTCCATTTTATCCAACAGTGTGCCACATTGTACCTGTGAAAATGAGTCCACATATATGGGGTAAGAAAAGTAATATGAATTTTCCTATGCAGATGATTTTCTTATACGTTGAATGATAAAATAAGTATGTTACGTACAACTGTAATGGTATTTTGTTTCCGATTTTTTCCCACGCTACTGCTTTAATTAATAATTCTTTACTGATAAATGCGATTAGACTATAAGGTACGTTTCAGGAGGAGCGGGTGTGATTGGAAAAGTTTCTCCATGTCAGAGGTGGTTGGCTGCTCAAAATTCATCTGGGGGCGTGGCCTGGCCCAGGGCCCTAGAAAATGTCAATTCAACTAAAAAATGTAGTAATTTGTATTTTATGAGGGCCAGTACTTCATTGCGTCCACTTTTCGGTGAGCAGATTAGAGTGGTATTTTGGGCGGAGGTGGCAAGTCGCGTACTACAAGCTAATTTTGGTATTTTTGGAAACTATGGGTGCTGACAACATCACAAACCAACCAAAATTACCCAAAATCTATTTGGGAAAACATATTCTAATGACGTCTTCAAAATGGCCGCCATTCTGTGTATTTGGGTATATCGTTTCAATACTGCGTTCTTAAATAATCGCAATTTGAACAACTTTTAACTATTTTTTTATCAATTTTGATTAGTAGCTCTACTAATTAATTTACACGTGATCACTTACAGCAGCATAACACTAGAGGGCGCTTGTCAAATTGGCCGCCAATGTGCGTTGAATGACTACCTGATTAAAATGGTCCAATTTGAGTTTGTTTTTGTAAAGTAACTGATTGGGCGTTGGTGAAATGTCACATACTAAAAGCTATTGCTGATATGTTAAAGGGGCACTTCGTGATCCACAGCCTCGTCCCCCCGACTTACCTATGTTATATTACCCTCAAAATTGTGATTAAAATACTATTTTCTCAATTTTATTTGAGAAAGATTTCGCACGGGAAAGTACTTTGTTTATGATAAAAAAAGAAAGCAGGAGATTTCCCTAGTGTTCCCTGTTAGATAGATTGCACAATAGGGGAAATGGGGAATTCCCCAAGCTGTAAACTTAGAAACTGAGTCAACTTGTTAATGCTATGAGATCAAAACATGCATGATCTGGGGAATCCCCCATAGAGTTATATATGTGAAGTGATGTAATTCAGATGATGTAATTTATGTGAATTCCAATTGGTCAGCTAGTGCAAGGTTATGTTTATGCATTATGCTGTGATAATATCTATTTTAAGACTTGGGAACTTTGTGAGATGATTGTATAAAGTAGAGTTACAAGAGGTTAGATTTGCCAGCAACCACCAGTAACAAGTAGCTAGAAGTTATAGCTAGTTTTAATCTGCAATGAGGAGCAGACCTGTACTTGGTGTCAGGATTTATTATATTTTCAATTCCACGTGAGCAAGGTGCTATAATTATTCTACTGTCGTCTTTGAAGCCAAAAGTGCTGGGAATCAAAATAGGATTCCAAATTGTGGACAGATAGAAATCGTGGTGATTATGTTGGACTGATATACTGTGGATTATTAGTGTCGTCGAGGGACTTATTTAACCTTGTCGTCTTGAACTGCTGGACAAAAGTTACCTTCAGGACTGAGAAGATTCCAATGGAATATTACCTGAGGATTTATAAGTGGGACTTTGCATGCTGTCATTTTTGAAGTCTTCGCTGTGAGGACATATCATCGTTGAACTGCAACGCTTCTTTTGGACATTAAGTATCAATCTTATAAATTGTGTTTAATTTTTACTATATATGTAATGTTGTTTTGTACATACCAAATTCTTGAACCAATAGATCTGATTAAAATCATTAAATCTGTTATATTATATAAAATTCAGATCACTTGTGCACAAGGCTCATTTATTTGTGTTTGAAAGATATTTCTGACCTTTGATGTCCACGGGACATCATAACACCTAAAAATTGTTGAGATTTTTATATCATCTGAACCGTTAGCCTTAGTAACGCACGTGTGCCCAATCTTACGTGCAAATTCGGTCGCATCTGTAAGAAATTCGCAATTTTGTATTTTCTGTCCGTAAACGAACAGAAATTACAGCACAGTAGCCTATTGGACCGTGGGAAACGAGCAATTGCTCATAACACAAAACCGCAAGATCGGGATCAGCATAAATTTTGAGGTTAAGCTTTTCTCAAGGAAATCTAGTGATCAATGAATAAAACAGAAGGTGCTGAAATCACGAAATGCCCCTTTAACAACATCACAAACCCTAATTACCCAGAATCCCTTTGGAGAACATATTAATTCTAATGATGTCTTCAACGTGGCCACTATTCTGTGTGTCTAGGTATTGCATTTTTACTGAATTGAACACATAATTTTGCTATTAAATTTGTGATTAAGTTGTACTAACATTTAAGTAGCGTAATCACTCACAGTAACATAACACTAGAGGGCGCTTACTAAAAAGGCTGCAAATATGCATTGAATGACTATTTATCGATTAAATGTGTCCAATTTTGTAAATTTATATGGCGGAGGTTACATGTTGAGTAGTACATTTTAGAAAGTATGGGTCCTGACAACATTGCAAACTAGCATAACCCCAAATCCCCATACTTCGTCCGGTCTGAACTAAGCTTTCGCGCAGCGATTGTGCATGCGTATCGCTTGCCGACTTTGTGCGCTCGCGATTACAGCTGCGGCTTACGCACGTTTAAGACTGGGTGAAAGCTAGTTCAGGCCGAAGTATAATGGCGTCTTCAAATGGACACCATTCTGTCTGTGTTTCGGTATATTTTTCAGTGTCTGTTTTTTTAAATAATTTGAACACGTTTCTACTATTTTTAAAATGACTTAAATGTTTAATTAACACGTGTTCACTTACAGTGTTCATTTAAACACAGTCAAGTACTTTTCAAATTAACTAGAATTAAACTGCCAAAAAATTAGATTGTAACAGATCCCCCATTTAGTGTACCCAGTTCATGACATACGACCAACAATGTATGAGATTGAATGGATATCACCACATATTTTAGCCCACGATTTCATCAGGATATCTTCTGCACTCTCATAGGACTTTTCAAAAATCACGGAGCGGACTCTGCCTTGTGTTTACGGGGAAAGTGCTACTAGATCTAACAACACAAAATACCTAAGGAGGTAGCGTTATTTTTCTTTGGCTATTTATATCCCTGACATCCCTAGAGCAATTTGTTTTTGAAAAATTTACCAACCTGACGATTCATTCATTCAAATTCATTCATTCATATTTATTTTATCCAAAATCAAGCATAAATGTGGTGCAGTAATTACAGAGATATTAATAATATGCTTATTATTTGTACAGTATAATTTAATTACATAAGTGATATATAATAAATAGGTGGGTAGCAGCTAAGATTATGTCAGTTTTGTTTTGAGATGGACACCCCTAGGTTTTAATGGTAGGCACGTTCACAAAATTACAGATGTTTACTATTTTCAGTTGCAAGCATTTTCATTTGAAAGAGGACAATTTAACTTAAAAAATGAGGGGTCAATCTTGTATGTAGTGTGAACATGAACGAAGTTACGGGAAAATCTATGACATCATATTGCCGTGTAAAATTGTGACAATGTGTGCATGTACAATGTACAATATTGTATGTGACCCCAACTGACCTCCTATTCTTTACTCTATGTGAACAGTTACCAGTTTCACACAAATGGCTTTGGAGCTTTAAGGAGCGTCAACTTCATAAAACCTAGTTTTGACAATATGAAAGCTTATGAATCAGGCATTACTCCACTACCAACATAAGTCAACATCACGCTATTTTTAATTATCAAAAATCGTTTTCTAAATTTCTCTCCATTGGACCACACAGTAAAGCCATTTTCAGTGTGTACAGGCACATTCAACTTATTGGATGAGTGGCTCCATCTTTTTTGTGATGTGTGCCTACCTATTAATGGCATTTAAATTTTGCTTGCATCATTTTAGTCACGCTTTCAATGTGTAAGCATGTGGTGTAAGCAGAATTGGCGCTGCCGATTTCAAGTAACTGTTGCCAAGTTGAATCGTTGTTACACGATTGTAAACGTGTACACATGGTGTATCGTTCAGCATTGTGTTGTAACACCATTCCTACAGTAGGAACACCAACGACGCATATAGCCGTTTAAACGTCAATTTATAAGGGTTCAAACTTTGTTGAGCGGCATGAGCACTCATGGGTACGAGGAACGATATTTTTTCGCGCGGTTTTCATTAGCAATTTAATTGATTAATTATTAACACAGGAGAGGACCAATTATTCCCACAGACTGCAGAATAAGTCTTAAATATGTATATTTTGTTTATAATTATACACATTTTCAATCGGCTTTCTACAGAGTCGATATAAGGCAAATTTAGTCATGATCATGCTGTCGAATTCCAGCAGAATTTTGCAATGTTTACATTTTTCAAGTACCTGCGAATGTGCATATTATCAAAATGAATGACTCAATTTTAGCATGATGAGATAAAATTATTGGTATATTCCATCTTCTGATAGGATTTATCGATGGCAATGACCGCACTTGTAAGAAAATTCAGTTTGAAAACACGTTGTCAAAATGATAGTTGACAGATAGATCAACTATAGATCAACTCTATACCTATAGACTTGATCTATCGTTTTCTACACATACCACCTTGTTAGCTCAGTTAGCAAGCGCGCTAGTCAAGTAATACGGAGTTTACGGGTTCGAATCCGGACACGGGCATATTTTCTTTTTCAACACCTCTGTGCGCAGGCCAACTCCCGGAAAATATTAAATATTCAAGTTATACTCTTATTATTATCAATTTATTATTTTTCCTGATCTCATTTGGGTAGGGGCTTGAGGAGTAGGCGGATTTTGCGTGGGGCCTTTTCCCTTTACAAAGCAGGTTACGCCACTGTAGACTGAGCACCTTTACCGGTTATTCCTTCATGTAACATGCACGAAATAATCAATATGCACATGTATAGAGTTGAATTGTGTATAGGCTTAATTGATTTCTTTCAAGTCTTACACCAAGGATACACCAATTTACCATCAATTGCCGTAGCCTCATTCAGTCATCATTACTTTTTTCTTATCTTTTAGTGTGTATTTTTTTCTGTAAAACGATACAGTTTCCCAATAAAATTACTAACAACTTAACCACCTATTTGTTCCTTCTGAAAGCTTCCAAGAGACACAAATAAAAGCTCAGTTTTCTTCTAGCGTCAACAACATTTCTTCACGAGGTTCGTATCTACTTGCGTCATGCTTGCGTCAGTTGCGTGTCATTGTCACGCATGCAAACACCTTTCAGATCGAAAACAACAACATGCGAATGGCCGTATTAGCAGGCCATAATTCACGATTTTTTCAGACAAACTAATGTACATCAAGATCTAACTCTGTAGCATTTTTCGTTGATGGTAAATTTTCATGTTCTTTTTTGTCGTTCGTGACTTTGACTTTCGCCCATTTTGGTACGTATTTTCGGCGTGTTTAGCCTTAATTATCTCGCACGAAATGCACATAGGCCTATTTCTACCAATTTCTACTGGAAATCAAAGTTTAGTATCTTATATGCGTGGTAAGTTACATAAATTGAACCGAAAATTTAATATCATTTCGATATTTAATTTTTTCTTAGAGTACTCGCACTCGCAAATCTGAGCGCTAGGATTTAAATTTTGTGACGTCATATCGGGGGTCACGTCCTGTAAAAAATACCGGAAGTAATGCCACTGGCGTTCCTACTGCTAGGGAATAACAAGACATAGACCCACTTGGTGTTAACACACCAATGTGAACTCGTGCACGGGCTTGATGTACAATAAATCCGAATGGAACTGTTTACCTGAAACCCTCGTCAATATCACTACAACTGAAGCATTTAAAGAAGAAACAACCAAGTAGGCCTATCTAAGAAACCAACCCTCCAGCATCTAACTAACGTCTAGCGCACTCACTAATCTCTGCGTTTGACCTCTACTGTCGAGGAGCTGCAGAGTACATGTTCGTTTCGATGAGTTGCTATATTGAAAGAGTCTTGCCCGCAATCGTCTGAGCCCATAGACAATGTTGAGGTATAACGCCACCAACCAGCCTCTTTCAAATCAACACGTATTAAGTCATTAATATGTTATCGTTATAAAAAAAAAAGAAGTAACATTGAAATCCTTTTCATAATTATTGGTCAAATCAGCGATTGTTATTGTTTATATTTCGAGCAGTATGCCACAAATGTATGTATCTGAAAACATCTCAAATATATTAATATCTCATCCTCGTTCGTAACGTTGGAAAATCGCAGGTGTCTCTCTTAAAGTAATCTCTATATAGCTCGCAATTACGCGACGTACCGTATACCCGGGGGCGGGATCACATAATGAAATGGATATGGGTGTAAGGCTGGCGCTTTCAAACCTGGGGGCATACGGTGACAGAGGACAAACAAATAGGGGTATTTTGGGTGAGAGACAGCCAAAATGCCCCAAAATGTGGTGTGTGTTTTTCGGGTGACAAATTTGTATGCAAAATTTTCCAAAACATGTGGTCTTTTTAGAAAATTTTCACCAAAAACCGGGGTATTTTGGGTGGAAATTTTCAAAATTTTCCCCCCAAAAGGGGTCTTTAGGTGATCAGTGATAAAACTTTCCAAAAAATGTGGTCTTTGGGTGACATTTTCAAAATATATGGGGTCTTTGGATGACAGCGGTGCTGAAAATTGGGGTCTTAACAGCCTTACATACCCGTCACCTCCAAGATGGGAGTGCCCCCAGTATATTAGTTATTACCAGCAATAGCTCATGCCCCTCGTGTCAATCAATTTCTTGTCCCTAGTCTTAAAGTGTGCAACTTGTCAAAATAATAACCTTCGCCAAATTAAAATTTATTCGGATGTCGGCAAGGGTAGCCTCCATGACTATGAGCTTAAAGTTTTGTACACAAAATCAATAGGATGTTTTTTTGACAAAACACAAAAATGTGATGATTGTCATCTGTGATTTGGTCAGAAATTCTCCGTGAGGTACTTCATAAGGTTAGGCAAATAGTTTTCCATGAAGTACCATTGATAATAATAATAATAATAAGGCATTTATAATGCGCCATCCATCTAGAAAACCTATTCCGAGGCGCAAACATAAAAACAAACAAAATGCATGAAATGCAAACAGTTACAAAGAAAATAGCGAGTTAATTGTCATAGGCAATCTTAAACAGGTGAGTTTTTAAACTCTTCTTATAAGTCTCAAGTGAGTTACAAAATCTGAGTTCTGAAGGAAGTGAGTTCCAGAGTCTAGGAGCAGATGCATAAAAGGCCCGGTCGCCATATGAAGATGAAGTTCGAGGAACAGAAAGCAAATGTTTATCTGACGATCTAAGGTGACGTGATGGAATATGTGGTTTGAGAAGCTTGCTGATGTAAGAAGGTGCCAGGTCATGAAGAGCTTTCCAGGTGAGGAGGAGGAGCTTAAAATGGATGCGATACCGAATTGGCAACCAGTGCAGACTTTGTAGAACAGGTGAAAGATGTTCAAATTTTCTTGTCCTTGTGAGCATACGTGCAGCAGCATTTTGAGCTCAGTGATCCCATACAATAGAGATTCAAAGTCGTTCTCATTGGCAGGCAATACACAATAGCCAAACATAACCCATATACTAGAGGGGAGTCTAGCTAGAACAAACGACCAATATGCCAATATTGTCGTTAATTCTGGTGTGGTTGTGGTGGTGTAGCCACCGTGTGTCACCTCGTCATCAGTGATCGCTTATGTTTCAATGACCGGTTCTGTTTCAGTGATTGCTCCCGTTTACTCATCTAGCCGGAGACCGCGCGATGCGCGAGCCTCCCACAAGTTAACATAATAGCAGGCAACTCCTTTGTCCTCTTTCAATTTATGTCAATATGGGAAAGCCAGGTGGCATTTCTTTCAATAGTAGATAACTCTTTGTAAATAAAGTACTGACATGTTATGTAACCACGGATTGGGTCAATATATTTATAAAAGAGACTTTAAACTCAGGAACTGGTGTTATGCGTTCCCGACATACAGTGCAAAATACCATCATACTGCAAAATGTCACGTGTTTTGTGCCATATGACTAAGTCTAGCCATAATGAGTCACGCAGCCCCCTACATTAGCGAATCAGATTTTAAAAAGAGCGCCCTCTATCCGGACTTCGCTGTAGTGGCCCTGGCACATTGGAACCGGGCCATTTTCCGGTCTTTGCGTATTTCGCTGCCGTGGCCCGACTACGTGAGTACAAGCGGTCCAATTTTTCAACCAAGGGTGTGCCTGTTAGATCCAGGGCGATTTCCCACTAAAGACCAAGGAAATGGTCGTTTTCCGGTCTTTGCCTATTTCGCTGCCGTGGCCCGACGTGAAACAGGTTAGTACCCCTCATAGATATACTTTTTGGTCGCGGGCAACTTTCAATCCAAATGGCGCATTCATTTGTACCGCATCATAATTGAACACAACCGAACGGTGTGCGATCAGAAACCGTGCAAGGCGTAGCACTCTCTCATGCATGAGGTATTGGCCCTTCAACGCCCCATCCTAGGTGGGATTTACGGAAGTTGGCAGATGGCCGAAAATATTTCAGCAATCTACGGGTAATCACCTGCAAACTGAAGTGGCGGAGACTACCGCACGAGGGTCCGATAACGTACACGTGGCAGGGCCACGGCAGCGGAACCTCACGTGGCAGGACCACGGCAGCGGAACCTCACGTGACAGGGCCACGGAAGCGGGCGCATAGAGTTTTACCGTAATGTTAAACTCGAAGTATGTTACAGGTAAGCATAGGGGCTCAGTGGATACGGCGATGGACTAGGATTCCGGATTTCCAGGTTCGAGTCCCATTGAAGGTAAGTTTCTTTCTTTCTTTTTCTTTTTCTTTTTTTTTTGCTTACCTTTTCTTTTCCACTACCCTGATAAGACGCATTTGAGGTTTACCATAATGTTAGGCCATTGGTTAATTCTGGACGAAAAAGTCTGGATGAAAAAGTGGAAACAAATCCCCCGCTACCCTCAGACATTTCCTTTTCCCCAGGGGAAAACCTTGAGTGGAGACAAAAAGTAAGCAAAAAAGAAAGAAAAACCTTGAAAATCCGGAATCCTAGCAGGTTGGTCTTGAGTTTGGTAGCCGGTCCATTGCTGTAACCACTGAGCCACCTAATACTTACCTGTAACATAATTCGATTTTTTATAATTTATTTAATTTTTTTTTTATATAAATTTATATCTTAGAATCAAATGACTTGTTACTTCGTGGCGGGGCGGGAAACGACTAGTCACCTGTTAGTCACATCTTGATGTCACCTGTTCAGCTATGCATTTGCGATGTCATTAGTGGCCTAACATTACGGTGAAACTCAACTACGCCTTCTAAATATAAAGGCGTGCGCCCGTAAGCTCCCGCTTGTGAAAAATTGACTAAGTCCACTTTTGAAAAATTGACTAAGTCCAGAGCGGACTCCTTTCTTGGTCTTTAGCAGGAAATCGCCCCTAGTAGATCTAACAGCCAAACTTGAAGGGTGAAAAAATGGATTTGGCCCGCTACCGTGGCCCGGA
>JAMKCH010017905.1:0-22965 GCA_023653785.1 Ophioderma brevispina
GGTATAATTGAATACAAAAAACCCAGCCCTAATGAAAGGCAAAACTGACCCATTTATAGCCCACTCCTATTTATAAAATAATTAATTTGACAGTCAAATATGATTTGAAAGTAACTGTTTTGACTTGCCATATGGTCGATTTGAGCCTTTTCTGTGGGAAATCGTTTTCAAACATTTTTTTTTTAAAAAGTGCATTTTGCATAAAAGTTTTTTGACTACCTACTGGAAACAAACTTCTGCAATCAGCTTTTCAATATGACAAAATCAGCTTTCATAACTTAAACCCAAAAATTTCATGACATTAGGAAATATTGGGCACAAATTGTCCAATTCAAAGAGGCACCAGTGAAGTCAACATGGCATAAAAATTGTTACTTTACAATCCACAAGTTATAAAACCTGAGACAGCTTGGGATCGTGGTGTGTAAGCAGGTGATTCATTATCAACATCATATCAGATGACTAAAGTCACATGCACAGTTGTTCTCAGGGTTATCACAGTCTAACATAATACTATTAAATTTGCTTTCTGAATTTGTATTCAGCTACAGTATTGTAACATAGCTCAGCTTTGATTGTTTAAAAATAAATTTACACTTACACCCAAATTAAATGAGTGACTGCAGAAATCTAGCTATTGCTGTAAATGCAAAAAAGAAAAATTTATTCAGGAAACATTCCTAATACTCTCCGTTTACTTAATAAAAATAACAAGTCCATCTCGGCCGATTATATTCACCTAAAATTATATCAAATTGAAGTTATGTCATGAGCAAAGTTTGGTCAAGTGTATCATGATGTACTTCAGCATAAAAATACTGGCAAACTAAAATGTGTTTTTAGAGTTTCAGTTGTTGTTTTTTTTTTGTGGGGGGGGGGGTATTTTTTTCTCGGTATTGCTTCTTCCATTTCCAAATTATAACAATAGGGTCAGGGGAGGGGGTACCCCTTGAATACAAATTGAAGTACATTTGACAACTTTTTTATGAAAATTTATGCAAAAAATCAGCCATTTTTGGAGCCTATTTACCCTCTGATTGGGACAACTTTTCTCCTGATCAGACTTTGGAAAGAGTTCCATGTACCCCTTTAAAATTGTACAGGAAACAAATTCTTTTTTATTTATGGCCTTACACTAACAACAAATACCCTAACCCTAAGGCCCAAAATAAAACTAGATCTGGAGACAGATCTGAACACAGTCGAGGTAGTGACCTTTGACCCTAAATGACCTTTGACCTCGAAAATATTTTCAACATGTTTAGAATGTCATAAGGATAATTTAAGTCAAATTTCAGCTCAGAGCATTTTGAAAATTTGACCTTTGACCTCTTAATGACCTTTGACCTGGAAAATATTTTCAACATATTTAGAATGTCATAAGGATCATTTCAATCAAATATCAGCTCAATGGGAGCATTTTGAAAGTTTGACCTTTGACCTCTTAATTACCTTTGACCTCGAAAATATTTTCATCATATATAGAATGTCATCATGATTATTTCAGTCAAATTTCAGCTTAATCGGAGCAGTTTGGAAATTTGACCTTTGACCTCTTGACCTTTGACCTCAAAAATATTTTTAACATGTTTAGAATGTCATAAGGATCACTTCAGTTAAAAAATTTCAGCCAAGCGGACATTTTGAAATTTGGACCTTGAACCTGATGGACCGCCATTGATTGTATGGAATTTATAAGTACATTGTGCAAGTAGCATCAATGTACTACTTTGCATATGCAGATATGATTTTTAAAGATATTTAAACCTCAGGCTGGAAATGCCCCTTTAATGACATTTGATGCCTTCATTAACGAACTTTTGGAGGGGGTGTCAAAGTACACCACATACGGGAGGAGACATGTTATTACTGTTTGAATCTTGTTAAAAGAAGTAGCATTTTCAGTTGAAATAAGGTTATTGACCCTTGTGACCCCAAATGACCTTTGATGAAAATTTCATTAAGGAGTAACTTTGTAGGGGTGTCAACTACACAATGGGCCCTGATCATACAATGAAATCGATGTAGGAGAAGAGCCTTTTGACGTTGACAGAAAAGAAGAGCAGAAGCAGAAACTAGATCTTGGGGACAGATCTGAACACAGCGAGGTAGTGACCTTCGACCCTAAGTGACCTTAAATCTCGAAAATATTTCAGACAATTTAGAATGGCATAAGCGATCATTTCAAATGTCAGTTCCATCGGAGTATTTTGAAAATTTGACCTTTGACCTCTTAATGACCTTTGACCTCCTCGAAAATATCTTCAACCATTTATAGCATGCATAAGCGGTCATTCAGTCAAATTTCAGCTGCATCTAGTTATATATACCGTAAAGGTGATTGACCTTAGTGACCCCAGCTGACCTTTGATCAAAATTTCATAAGTAACTTTTGTAGGGGATGGCAAACTTACACCAATTACCTGAGTCACATGAATCATACTATGTAATCTGTAGAAGGAGTGTGATTTGAAGGGTAAACGTCAATGATGTTTTTGACCTAGACCCCTCAATCATGGTCATATGGACAAAGGTCGTAAATTGACTGTGTTGTAGGTTGATCAAGTCCTAAAAGATGACAGTATTAGTTTGAGATTTGAGTAATTCTAGATTTTTGCATGGTTAAACATTGTACTCCCTGTAACCCTATCGTGACCTTGGACACCAATCTGGTCAGTCCAAAGTTTGTATGTATGTACTTGTCCTTGTCCCAGTTTGGTCAATATAGCATGTTGTATGTCTGAGATATTAGCATGATGACAGAAAGAAGAAAGAAACTGGACGAGAAAAAACACAGTCGAGTTCCTTCGGACTGTGTAAGAAACGGTACAAGAAGAAAAACCAGTCGAGTTCCTCGACTGTGTAAAAAGATTTGAATGTTACATGTATAACTTTGAAGAGGGGGTACATATGGACTCTTGCCAGACTTTGCCACAAGGCTGCATTATGCCAGTTTGCATTGCTCACATAATCATTTTTAATCATCTCAACACAATCCTGAACGTAATCTTTATAAGATGAAATTATTAATAGTGGTTGTACACTGATCAGCATGAATTCCTGTATTCATATCCTAATGATATTAAAGTGCGTGTTCCGATTTGTGTCTATTGTGTTCTCTACTTGATATGGAAACCAACCACTGGTTAAGCTGAACCACAATTACGCATGGGAAACAAACCTGGCAGTTTTGATGCTAGACGCGGATCTGCATAGTGCAACACGCTATTCATACTGTGCTAATATTGATGGTTAACCATTTAAACAGCAGGTTTTTTGTTGGTATCTTGGGAAAGAAATCGATATGGAGATGAAATTTCAGGAGGACAATGAGGAAAAAATATAGCCTTTCATTGATCTAAAAAATTTGTACTACTTCCGGTTAAATCAGTGGGTTCCAAAAGACGATCAGAACAAGCACCTTTAATATGAAATCAAGAGTACACAATGGATATTATGATTAAAAATGAATTTAATTAAGTCCATCAACACGGCTGGCCGCCTAATTATCATTAATTAGAATGAGTATATCTCCACCGCCAATAACATTGCACTAATGTTATTCCTTAAAGTCACTGCAATCGTGTATGAGGAATGAGTGTGAACAACCAACCCCCCCCACAAAAAAGTTATTTACATCAAGGAAAACAGTAAAAATAATATTATTCAGGTTACTATAATACAGTGCAGCAATTTGGGGGGCCGGATTTGGCTCAGGTGCCAGTTGAGAGCCCTGAGCTAGTGGAAACACAAAATCCAAATTTATCGGTTAAGAAAAATGTGTCCACTCAAGAGTGCTATTATTTGCTTTATTCTGGTTATATAAAATAAGACTTTAAAATAGAATGGGAAAGGGGAGGTACACCAGGTTACCAGCAATTTTAGCAGGACCTTATGGTTGGTCAAATAGTGTAGAGGAAATTCCATGTTATGATTGGTACATACTGTTGGCAATATCTCAAATCAGTTAAGCAACTCCGACTGATTTTTGGATGCGTATCAACGGTAGACTGCAATGTGCGTGTATGAATTTTAACCTCCTGTTATCTTTTTTCTCCACACCTAAGGTAGCTGGGGTACGGAATGCCACTTGGCAACCATGCCAGCATTGTGGATGGAAGCAATTGTTGGCCCTGTATTAGTAGGTTTGTCAGTCGCGTGTACGACCCAGGCTAACGTGGTATTAAAATGACTTATCTTAAGAATGCTGGTGATCATTTATGACAAATGTCCAACTTCTTTTCTTTCTCAAGCAGAACGAAAATCCTTTCTGAGCCCATGGGAAGTGGGCTCCATGTGTCATCATGTTTAGTTCAAATCAACTAAAATAAAGTCTATTGTTGAAGGCAAGATCTGGGCGAACATTTTCAGGTTTTCAATTTGGATTAAAATCGCAGTTTTGCCCTCTCATCTAAGAGACAAGGCAAAATTCGAAACAAATAAATTATACTGAGAACGAACATGCACGATAACATAATTGAAAACTAAATTATAATAAGGCTAGCATTCTGAAATACTAATAATGATTGATAATTTGCTGGACAGCACTTTTTAGGCAGTCGGTGGGCGAGGTTGTGGATCACGATCAAGGGTGTTTTGAGTCAATCCAACAATGCACCAGTTTTTGGGAATTTTGCACCTCAAAGGTCGATTGATTCACATAAAAATCCTATTCTTAACACATAAAAACCCTGACTGTTAATGCTCATTTTACCCACAAAGCATTATACTTAGGGAATTTTTTGCATGATTATGAAATGTCTTGAGTTCTTGACACTTTTGCAACACTTTTTATCCTAAGTTACTGACATGTGTTTAGTAATCATTCCAGTATGAGGCACTTGCGATGCATCATGGTATTGATCAAAACACCCTCTGGATCCACCGATATACCCCTTTAAAATTGGTAACAAATACAGTCTGATGACCCTCTTTGCCACAACTCAGTCTCAATCCCCCAAGTTTAATGTTACACCCCACAAACCCCTAACCAAATCAAAGTTGATTGCCCTCTTCCTATCCCCAAAACCAAATTGAAGCTGCATCACACACAAAAAAAAACCCCCCCAAACCCCCCGCCCCCCCCCCCGTCCGCCCAAGAAAAGAGGGAAAAAAAATGACCCCCCCCCCCCCAAAACCCACAACCACCCCTCCCCCCTTTTTAAAATTTCCCCACGCCCCCCCCCCCCAAAAGGAAAAAAAGGGCCCCCCCCGGAGGAAAAGAAAGAAACCCCCGAAAGGGGGGCCCCCCCGCCGCAAGGGGAAGGGGGAAAGAGAAAAAAGAGAGGCCCCGGTCCTCGGCCCCCCCGCCACATAGGAAACTTTTTATAAAGAACAAATTCAAGACTTTATTTTCATATTTTTGCTGTCAATGTTGCTTTTTAATTAAACAAGGCGAACTCGTATTTACGCGATGCCGTAAAATATGTCCCCTGCCGAAGTCGCAATCACTAAGAAGCGATAAATTGCCACTAAAAAACACTCAAACAACCCCAGGGGCAACAACCAGGAGTAGTTCACCCGAGAGGTTGGGGTCTAACCCAGAGTATTCAGGATGTGTTGATGGAGTGGTCTAGAGTGCAAGAGCGGAAGGAAAGCCCCCACTACCCATCACCGCGCCACTCTCCTCCCCTAACAAGACGGACCCTTCAAAGACCCCCCCCTGCTCCAACACCCACCCTCCACCCCTTCCGACTTACAAAAAACCGGAAGAAGCGGGGCGAGGGAGGGCCACGGCAGGTCAGGAGCCGGGCGGAAAAAAGACACCTATGGATAACATACGATGGGGAAGAGTGAGAGGTAGATGACGTAATGGTGACACAGGAATGTGTATAAAGAACCGCTAGGGACACAACCCATCCCCCTCCCCCCCTCACCTCCCACACATCCCCCCCGAGCAGCCCCCCCTCCCAACCCGCTCCCCCCTCCCCCACCCACTCTGCAACACCCACCCCACCCCACACCCGCAATACCAACCTAGCCTCCCCAACACCCCACCCCTCCTATGGCATAGTAGTCTCATGTACGAAGGAATTTTTGGCCTATCAAATGTACCGTTTCAGAGAATACAGTCATTACGCATATTTAATTAATTAGCTCATTTGCATCCTAACTCTGGCCGCATATATCCATACTTTCAAATTGCAATAAAGTGTTGCCCCATGATACGCTTTCATGCGCGCAGAAATTTTGAGTATCCATGTAGAGTGGTCAAAAATATAGGCAATTACGTGTTTTTGCATATTAATTAGCTCATTTGCATACTCATTCCGCCAAAAATACGCCCCAACTTTAATCCATGTCGAGAACTCCTTCAGCCCGCTTCCTTCCCAAGTTACATCAGTATATGCCTACGGACTCCAGAAAAACGTGTAAACAGGCCTTGCCGGAACATTTTCATAAATTTTGCAAATTATGATACTTAATTGCATATTTTTACACACGCCAAAATCCTCATCAGGTCATGAACGTCACCCCCCCGCTTCTTTCCACCAATTTTAGCATCATTGTCGCCCTTACGGAACTCCAGATAAATCGTACACACCAATGGTTAACATTTTTGTATCACAGACGGACGAAGGACGGACGGACGGAACGGACGAACGGACAAAAGGACGACCGGACCTGCTCATTTTATAGTCCCCGTTCTCGAACTCGTCGCGGGGACAAAAAAAAATGCCCTTTCATTTGTTGTTAGCTAAAGAGAAGGCAACTTTTTAACTTTTCAGTCTTAATGTAAGTATTTGGAAAAAAAATTGATAAAACAAACTACATGTAGAATTAATTTCTCCCTTTCAAATAATATCTACTATTTGGCCAACGATACAGTCACACGGTAGAAGTTGGATTGGCAAAATACAAGTTCTGGTCACATGAGTTTACCAAGTGGCAAGTTATTCAAATGTCAATTGGGGCTATTTGAATAAGTGCATTGATCATATTGATAATGTCACCTTGCCAGGTCCCACAATGAAAAAGTGAGGTCCACTGAATGCTCAACAATTGCTGTCACAACCAAGTGCACTACCCTGTGGAGTGATTATATTATGGTACAGGTCATTTGGGAACTATTACATTCCAAGAAATACTTGGAAAATAAGTTTTAGGGGACTGAATCGAATCCATGTATAATCAAGCAGCCACACCCTAACCAGGATTTTTTATCGGAGGTCAAAATTGTTTTTCAAAGGGGGGTGTCTCCCAAATTTGCCCCTTTGTACCCTTTCCGGAAAGGGAAAGTTTGAAAAAGTGGACTTTTTACGAAATTTGACATTTTTTTCACAAATATCGTACAAATCGTAATTTTGGCTCACTCCGCTAAAATCTATTTTTCGGCCTTTTTTAGCCATTCTGATTTTTTGGGGCTTTTTTGAATTTGAGGGATACTTTAGAGTCTTCTAACAGTCTTAATAAAAATACATGAAAACTTGTTTAACAATACTTGTCCCAGTATTAAGTTTTAAATTAAAAATGCACATATTTTGAACACGAGTCTGAGTCACATGATGCGTGTCTACGTTTAACCAATCAGTTGGCCCAATTCCACATGTTCTCTTTGAATTATGAAACAATATCAGCTAATGCGCTCTGTTGGTGTGTAAACCATCCCAGTTCAAACCCTGTGATATGAAATTTATCATAGAACAAAACGCAGTTTATGTAATGCTTGTAAAAATAGAAACTTGACCAATGACGCAAATTACCACACCAAGGGCAATTATTTCGCATATTTGTAATTTGGTGTTGCTTATAACTTCGATATAAGTTTTCCTGAACATTTCCACCCCCAAACAAAAGGGTTTATTTTTGTTAGGGCAGTTTTAGTTTTGTGATATACTTATTCTTTATTCCGTTAAAGTCTGGTAGTATCTCAAGTCCAGCCCTCTAAATCACCATTTTTTGAAACTTAACCCTAAAAACTATCAAAAATGGGATTTATTACACTTGGAAGGTTGCCGTCCTACACTTTTACTTCAGTGAAATGAAAAATTAAACCACAAAACATTGAGAGTTAAACCCAAAGTTTGGTCCTGGAGTATAGAAATTTTAGATTTAAAACCGGCACTCAAAGTAGTCTTGCTACAACTCTGGTCTTTCATTAGCCCCCTAACAATCCATTTTTGGTCAAAATCATTGTGAATTTTATTAACTTTTATTCAAACCCTTTTCCTTCCATGAGTTACTCCCAACTAGTAAAACTCCTCTGTTAAACAAGAATACCTTCAAATGAGGATTTCCTTAAACCATGAACTTATTTAATTTCCTTGCAAACACTTCCAGTTTTAAAAATAGAAACTGGATCCTGAACGTCATTAACCTAAACATTACTGTCATGCATAAAAGCCAACACACACACAGGGGAGCATGTGAGGCTAAGTTTATTTTCTGCAATCATCTGAACTTTGATACCTCATTTGTCTACAGCCCGACTTCTGGTGCCCATGGCAGTGTATTGTTTAGATTGTAGGGCAGGAAATTCACCATCACAGGATGTCCACAAACACAGCTACTAACTGAACCACGTCCGACGCAATTCTATGTTTGTTCCACATACTCTAGTTTGTTGATTTAATTTCTCGAGACGTCCCGCAGCCTGTTGTAGGCCGTCAGCTAGACAGTGATTTGGCGCGTACTTGCCCAATCTCGCATCGCGTTGCGATTGTTTTTGCTTTCCCAGCAGTTAACGCCACTTCACGCGGGCGTTGTTCGATTCGTCCAAGAATGAATTCAAGCCACTATAATTAAGACAGCTAAGCTCTATCTTTGCACCAAATTTTTGCCTTTAACGTTCTAGTCTAAACATTTATTGGCAAAGAGGACTTAATTAAAAAGGTGACCAAAAAACAGTTTCTCTCAGATGAAATTGGAAACTGCAGTGAAATGTCCTTTCTTTTTTAGTTGAACAGGCTCGAAAATGTAAAATTTCTGGGTTTTTTAATAGCATTTTTTTTTCTGCCACTTATTCCTTAGACTTAAAGAAAATGTTAAAAGCTACATTTTTATGGTATGCACAGATCCCTGAAATATTTTTTTCCTTTTTCCCAATACTGTTTTTTGTGTCGTCCCGGGGGCCAATTGTATTCAAAGGTGGTATGATGCTTAACATGGACTTTCAAAATGCACCCTAAACACATATTTTCACCGACTAAAAAAAACACGCTACAACATACCTAAACAGTAGTTTTTATCTGTTTATGATACCCTAAACAGTAAGTCATGCATTGTGTCATTAATATACCTTTATTATCTTGTTCTGCTTACTTTTCCGCAGTTCCTATTACAATATTTTTGATGATTTTGATCCATTATTCTCTGAGATACACTAACCAGTAAGCACAATCAGAGTTGAGAAAAACATACCCTTTTTTCCATATTTTGCTGTTTTTGACACCCTACAATGTACGCGCGTACATCGCCTGTTGGAAAAAGATACCCCTTTTTACACGTTTTCTTGTTCACGCATCTATCCACCTTTGATACAAGTGCCCCACCCCCGGTGTGTCGGCCTGCAAAGCAAGGCAGCACTTGGAGATTTTTTTGGTGAGTGTGTGCCTGCTGTGTAATATGTTAAACCAAATGTAACCCTGGCCTGAACATAAGTGCCCACTGTTTCCACATTATGTGGCCACATTTTCATGACACTAGGATACATGGGGCCTTGGGTAGTTACCCACATGTTGGTGACCTCAGGTGACTCTGTAACGTGTCCTAACCACAAACCATGACTGCCTTCGACACCTGCGCTCGGCAACGCTGTAGTTTTAAATAAAACTATGCAGGTCTATAAAATCTATCATTTTATTGTCATGTTTTAGTTGAATTTCAGATTTTTACTTTTAGATACAAAAAAAATCCAGGTTTTTATATGAGATGTATCTAGATTCTAGATATCGTGTGTGTTTCCTCCCATTTGCAATGAAAAACCTTAAAGGTGCAACGATAGATTTCACATATCAGGTTTCCCCGAAAAAATCGAAAATACTGATTTTTGCCCTGATTAAAGCTTTCCATCAAACCTATCCCCATCTGAAAGAATTAAGCTGAGAAATGACCTTTGGTACGAAAATGTTGACATTTCTAATTTTCGTTCTATGAGCAATACAAAATTCAGCCTAATGTTTTTTATATTGGAAATATAATGAATCAAATGAGCCCTTTCTTCTCTCGTTTAGACACTTTCTGGAGCCACATACAAGGAAGAAATCTAATTGAGTGTCTAATTCAATATTAAATTACGGATTATAACACAATATGTGGATGCCCCCAAATCTATCGTTGCACCTTAAGGAATACTCATACACATTGTGCCAATGTGGTTCATCATAGGACACACACTTATGTCCCCATACAAACACTGACCTGCTGGAATAAAAAGTGACCCTTATACCAATCATCACTGCGGCGGTCCGGTAAATTACGTAATCCTGTTTCAAAAAAGTTGGAGTAAATTGAAATCAGGTTTGAAAATTCTCAAGACTGGAAAAATAATCGAAAGGCATTGTGAGAAAATGGATGCGCCCGGAGAGATTGCGTGTACCCGACAAAAACGTTCAATTTTCTCGCTATGTCCTATAGGTTCACCCAATTAGATACATATTCAAAAGAAAACAGTAGGTCACGGACCCTCGAATGCAAAACCATCCATAGACCCCTTCGTTTTTCAGAGATACATGTATATTAGTTTCATTTACACACATTCTCTATGACTGCCTGAAACGTATCTCTTCGCAATACCAATTTAGATAAATCTTTCGCAGTCTGTGACACAGACTACACGTGGGAAATACTTACCGGACCGCCTAATCACCAACCTTCCATTCTAAAATATACTATACTGATGAAGATGCAGAGTCTAAAAAGAGCGCCCAGTAAAATAAGCCTAAAACTACCTCTTGTAGCCAATTTATTATCAAACGGATGCACTTTCATAATGCAAGTATTGATTTGTTTTGTTACACTTCAAAAGAGCTTGATACTAGTAATAGAATCGCACCCCTAAACGCCGACAATAGCCTCAGATGCAAAATAAAACATCAAATTTGGGACCCTCAATTGATGCTCCCACATGGGAATGCCCTGTGATGAGAAAGTCACCCTTTTTGGCTTGATGGTGATGACTTCCTGCAATATTCGATACCATTAATCAAATGACCAGTTTTTGAACTTGTGTTGAATGTGCGAAGCCTTGATTAAAAGCCACTAGCCGTATTTTCTTCAAAATGTATAAAATGTTAAACAATATGACCTTCAAATTCCGGTCCGTTGATATGTTTGAAATGTTGAAAAAGTAAGTAAGTAACTATGCTGAAATCAACATTTTAAAATATCTTTCAGGAAAAAAAGTTGGGATCCTGATTTTGCACGCCTATGGCTTTCATGATTAATAACAGTACACTGGGTTCGATATTAAGTTAAAGTGATTGGACTAGGTTAAGCGAGAATTTAAGTGCTACGATAGTGTTTATAGTTAGGGTTTATGGTATACCAAGGGTACGGCTTGTCATGGGAATTCAATAAAGTCGTAGCTTCATAGCTGCCATTTTTCACAATTCCCATCATACATTATGCCATTCTTTGGAGAACCATTTCCAAAAGACCATTTCAAGAGCATGACTGAAGGAAAGATAAGTTTCAGATGTAATCCTAATCAACATGGCATCACACAGATTACACATGGCAGCACACAATATCACATGGCAGCTATTGCACATACAACCTTTTTGCAATCACTGTGTTGTAGGTTTAGATTAGGCGGGTTCACAGGAGGAATTGTCATAATACCTCATTGTGACACGATTTTTAATAAGTTGACGACGACTGCGGTCCACATGTTTCATTTATTGTAATCGCGTTGCAATTAATTTGTGTCATACGCACCAATTACGAGGTTTGTCGTATACTGTGTCATCATTTTACGTTGGCTCGAAGGCCACGATGGAGGTTCCTCGGGTCATGTGTTTGGCGGCATTCCATTGGCAAAAACCTCAACCCCCGCGAATTGTAAATACGGAAAGACACGCTCTCCCCAACTTACAGGTTCAATGTCCTTCATGAATTTATATAGTACACCTGATCCCATTGAAAAATCGGTTCTTTGCACCGGTTATTTCCCTGACAACAGCCCGAGACTTGTTACTAAGTTACTTCCGGGTTGGATTTTCTGCCGCGGTGTCAACATCAGCTTAGACTTAGTCGCGAATATTTAAGATCAATGATCAAAATTATTAAATCAAAATCCAGATTTAAAATGGACGATCAGAACTAAGAAAGGTATGTGATTATAGGTTAATCGTAATTTACTAATTAATTAATAATATTTTGGCTTATTTATTAAGCCTGGGTGAACACGTGGGAACGAAGATGGCGACCCGTGCAAGTTCACACCAGGAAATAAACAATGAGACCTAAACAAGACGATTGGAAAAAATACTGGGAAAAATAAATGACCCAAATGCTTACAGATACCGATTTTCTTTATGCCGATAATAACAGAGATGAGCAAAAAATTTACTGGAATTTAAACCTAGAATGCATTGGCATTGTTCGGAAATGACAATACAAAGTGAAAAAATTGCGGGAACTTGATTCAATCAGAGAGAAGATATAAAGGAATCTTATCTGATTAGTCAACACGTGACAATACAGCAGTCAAGTTGACTCGCCAGGGTATGCGTTGCTATGGCAAGGGTAATTTCCGGGAGGCGGAGAGGGGCGAAGGGAAGGTCGCGCGAGTTGGTGGCTTTTTGTATACACGAACAAACATTGGGGTCACATGTTTTTCCCAGATTTTACAATGTGTCCCACAATAAATGCGGGACACAAAGAGTAAAATTTTCATCGTTAAAACCCGATTACGACCGATTACAATACGCCGACGAAAATTTGCGGTCACACGTAAACAAAATTGTAGTAATATACATAATTGGCATGTAGTTAATTCGTGGCCCCGGCCTTTACTCCAACCTAAAAGTAATAATAATTATAAAATGCAAAACAAGTCCCCAATTTGTTTGTTTAGTTTAAATAAAATAACAAATTTGAAGATTAACACTTGAATTGGGGCTTTAAAATTCTCAACTCTGGTGCTCAGATCCAACAACTAATGTGGAAGTAGAAACTAATTGGAACAGATCAATTGGCAGTGACGATGGGGGGAGCGGGATCTTCCAAAACACTTTGAGGAGCTACAGTGTGTAGTTCAAGGGTAATTATAGCGATTAAAAAAACACATAATAATTTATTGTTTTCCTCCCACTTCAAGAACAATTTTAAGGAAAGGTCAAGGCTCTTCAAGTATAGAAAAAGCATTAAAACAACAGGTGAGGCATAGTAAGAGATCTCTTGAGATTAGTGCCCTTGAGTCTTTCTTGAATTTAAGATTTTGTTGGTGGTATTACGCATATTTGTTAACCCACCGTGTGAATGAATAGGCTCTCAATAGTTTGTCTCATACTGGGCAATTTTGTATTTAGGTTAGCTCACAACTGGTTTGTTTTCTACAGTGGTCTATGGAGTTGTGCAATTATGAAAGCTGCTTAAATGGTGTTGGACAAGCACAACTCAGACTCTTCTTTGCATATCCACAAGTCATTGGTAATGGCTTGTGGTTGTGGTGGTGTCAGGATTAATTCAACTGAATGTGCTGATCCAGGGCCGCATGGATCCATGATATGGACGCTCCTAATGCATGGCCCATGGCACAACTCAGACTTATACAGTGCGTCCCGTCGAATGGTACAATCAGTAAAGAAGCCAGTTGTGTTGGGGAGCTGAAGGCTCACTTGTTTGAGTCCCATTGAATTTAATTTAATGTAATAAAATATGCACGTGTCTCTGCTGCATGTGCATGTTTTCAAAATGCTCCAAGGTATTTTGAATCATCAAGTATCTACCTATTGCATGCAAAAATTAAAGGTGCATTTCGTGATTCCAGCACCTTTTGTTTTATTCATTGTTCACTAGATATCCTTCAGAAAAGCTTATTCACGCAATCTGAGTTGATCCCTATCTTGCGGTTTTGTGTTATGAGCAATTGCTTGTTTCCCACGGTCCCATAGGCCACTGTGCTGTAATTTCTGTCCGTTTATGGACAGAAAATACAAAATTGTGAATTTCTTACAGATACGACTGAATTTGCAAGTAAGATTAGGTACATGTGGATTACTAAGGCTAACGGTTCGGATGACATAAGAATCTCAACTTTTTTAAGGTAAGTTGGGGGGACGAGGCTGTGGATCACGAAATGCCCCTTTAAAGAATGTCAACTTGTCAAGTTGTATATCCCACAACACACTGCCTCTATTTGTCAATGCAAAAACACAACTCATTCAAAAACAGAAATTCATTTTTGGACAAATTCATTGAGTGATTTTGCATCCATCAGCATATGTATACACATAAGAATACTTCATAACCTTATTCAATCCTACATACAGAGTACTGCGAGTTGGAAGTCTATGTAGTGGAGACTATAAATTTTGAAGTTTTTAGGAAGGGTTCAATTAGAAGTAATGACTCATTAACCTACTTGAAAGGAAGAAGAGTCACATCAGAATTAACTGAGAGTAAGCAGATGCATAAAACAAAGTCATCTTGACTGACTTTTGTAAAGAAATTTCCTACAAGTAAAAATGTCTAAAACCCATACTAGTTTGTAGTAAATTCACACCAATATAAGCTATCACAGGTACAAACCGCCATTTATTTCGGTGTAAACGTGGCAAAGTTTCATGACCTCCGACCTAGCATAAGAGACTAAAAGTATTCATTTTGATCATATGAAAAATGTACGGGGCTTGGAGCATTCACAAAATAAAATATGAATTTACCACATAGTTTGTCATGGATTTATCTCCATTGAGTAAATGAGGGCTGGCAGGCACATTTGTAAAAAATACATGTGTTCTTTGGAACATTTTTATCGCCTGCCATTGTGCTTAGAGAATCAAGGGATGCTTTCTTTTGCAGCCATTGGACACAGAGAAAAATGGAGGGAAATCTACACTCTTTGGCAACTGTTAAATGCAATTTAGGTATGCTTCAAGTTTCAAGTTACTTAAAAATTATAGTCTTCTCATGTACTGACTTCAAAGCAAGGTTTGTTTGAAATGAGGAACACTTGTTTGCCGTCATTTCACAATAAAGTAGTTTTACTACATTAGTTTCAATGTTTTCTTCCTCTAGTCTTATGCGTCCTTCTCTCATAAGATCTTTTTAGTGTCTCATTTGGTTTAACAATGACTTCATACTTATGTTTTGTTAACCTTAAAGGTGCTGTTGTTCCAATCATCTTTGACCCCACCCCCACCCCCCCTGATTTTCCATATAAGTCGTAGTTTGACGATTTTTGTTTTGATTTTGTTCAAGATGAAAGCCGTATTTGACCCTGTACAACCCTTTCCGAATTATTTACCTTTTCAGAGATGTTTTTAAATATGGCCAAAACACTACCCATAAAAATTCCTTCAAAAACATCATCACCTCAAATATAGCAGATATTTTATGGCGCTTGAAATTGTGTAAAGGAGAAAAAATCGTTCTAATATGCAACCTATTACTATAGGATGTTTTTAACCAAACAAGATCAAGGGTTTTTAGACATTTGGGAGTTTTTTGGAAGGGATTATCTTTTAAAAAACAACAACGACGATAACCAGACCAAACAAAAGCCAACACAATAAAGAAAACAATAGGACAAGCAAACCACAAACAACAACACGCTCGAAGCCTTAGTTTAGTTAAAGGTGCGTATTTCCGATCGTCCTGTGGACCCCCCCAACCCGATTTACCCAGATAAGTAGTATCGATTTTGATGTCAGATGAAAAGGCCGTATTTTTCTTACTGTCGTCCTGAAATTTGAGCCCCTCAAACCATTTCATTCCAAGATATATAAAAAAAACTGCATGGTTTAACCCTAACCGCGGCCGGAGAGGAATAACGAAAGGCACACGCAAACGTCGGGGATGGCTTCATAATCCCCACGGCTTTCTTCTAGGTCGACTGGTTACCGGTCGGAGGACGGAAAAAAAAAAATGCTTTTTTCGTGGCATGTGGGCCGTCAACAACTATTTTTGACCCTGGCACGTGACCTTTGATCTCATCAACATATGAGGGATCGCATGGTGCACCTATGACAAAAGTTTGGTTCCAATTGAACTTCAAGTTTTCAATTTAGATCAATTTTACATTTTTAGCCCATTTTTCAACTTGACCTCACATGACCTTTGACCTTTCAACATGACCTTTGACCTCATCAACATATGAGGGATCCCATTGTGCACCTATGACAGAAGTTTGGTTCCAATTGAAGTTAAACTTTTCAATTGAGGTCAATTAAAAAAAAAACTTAACAATTTTTGACACACACATCCACACAAACACACACACATACACACATACATACACACGCACAACAGATTGCTAAGTGGTCCTGCCAGCTATAGCTGGCGGCCCACAAAAAAAATGCTGTTTTAATGGTTAACCATCAATATTAGCACAGTATTGAATACAATGTAGGGCTTTGCAATGTGCATTATTAATACCTCTACCATCAAAACTGCAAGTTTGTTTCCCACAGTACATGATGGGGCATATGTGCAAGTGCCAGGCTCTCATATCAAGTAGAGAATATAAAAGACACAAAGTCCTTACAAGCACCTTTAAAGGGGCATTTTGTGATCCACAACCTTGTCCCTCAACTAGAAAAAAAGTTGAGATTTTTTTTATCATCTGAACCATTAGCCTTAGTAATCCATGTGTACCTAATCTTAGGCCAAAAAAAAATGTTGTATTGGAGTAACGGGCCAGTGCAAAATAAGGTAGGGCGGGCGGATTTTTTTTATTTTTATTTTTATTTTTAATAATGCATTGCTACATCAAATCATCATGTGCACATAGTCTGTAATGTTATTAATATTGATACTTTTGACTCTTATTATTGAAAATCTTAAAGAGAAGTTGCCAAAGTTACACCAGAACACAATTTAAACACAAAACATATTGAGAAAATCGGTTAAAAATCAGGGTAAAAACAACTTGAAAAATAAGATTTTTGAAAATCAATAAAAAAAATTAGGGTAGGTATACTTTTGTACAGGGCTTGATTTTCAAAATTAGGGTAGGGCGGGTTACTCCAATACAACAATTTTTTTTTTGCCTTATGTGTAAGAAATTCTCAATTTTGTATTTTACGGACAAAAACTACAGTACAGTGGCCTATATTTTGTTCCCTGTACAAGTTTAAAGGGGGTACATATGGAACACTTTCCCTCACATGTGCCAGCAGCCTTGTGTTGTGGGCCGGGGAATCTGCTTCCATCCAAATCACCAAAATAAATAAAATGTAAAACTGCTGTTTGCAAGTGCAGCAGGCAAGAAAAAAACAGGGATTTCAAGTTTTTTTTAAATAGTGCAGATGACAAGCCTTATACAGGGATGACAAGCCTTATACAGGGATGTCTATACTTTGTCTTGCCTGAAGTATGAAGTGACGACGCGCGCGTATACCCAGTGCCGCCTTTCAGTTGCAGTGCGCTTGTGCTTTGCCTACGCGCGCGATGAAAGTCGGTACAATGACTACGCCCGCGTCGCTACTTCATACTTCGAGCTTGACAGAGTATAGTCTTCCATTTATTTGTCCCTGAGGTGGGGGAATAGATTTTGTCTCTATGGCCATTTGGGGGAAGAGTTTGATGCTTAGGTGATTGGAACAAATGTTAAATTTTGGCAAAGAATTGGGATAAAATGTGGCAAGAAGGAACAATTGATTTTCTGGAAAAATAGACACCTTTAGATAATGATTTTGATGCATCTCACAATGTAATTCCAATTTACGACTCCGACACCTGTTATTCTTCACACAAAGTTTTGTTGTAAATAAGGAACTCTTAAAACCATTTATGGTATTCTAAGTTTAAACGGAGGGTCAGAAGTTACAATTTCTGTTTGGTAATTGGTCAGTTCCAAGTGAAATTCACTCCCAAGTTAATACATTTCTAGTATTGCATCTTTTTGCAGTTATCTATTTATCAGAGATTTGTTTGTCTAGTAATGCATGTGACTAGAAATGGACGTCATCACGGAGCGTCAAAACGACTGACAATTTGGACTTCGAAAGTACTTTTACCTTCTTTTTTCTTCCTTTTCCCTTTTATTGTCATCATATATCAGATCACGAGACCAAAACATGTTGTATTTTCTATCTTCTGTGAATATTTAAACAGACTTATGGCTGAATATTATGCTCTGTCTCTGGAACATTAATGAGGCGGCATATCTCAAAAGAGAAGCTCAATCCCACAGCTGCTGTGAAAGCAGTACAAGTGCCTGGTTGCATAAAGTCCCTCAGCAGTGCTCATTGAACAAGGCTTTAATGAGCTGGCATATAGATTAGCACTTGTCTCCAGCAGGTCACCTTGACCCATTTTGATTAAGCACACACATGATAGCAATGGAACAATGGCCTGAAATAGCTGATCTTGTGACTGACAGGTTTTTTTATCACTACTACATAGGTGGGGATAATTCAGACCTTTTTTCGCATAATTATTATATTGGAAATTTGTACTAGTAAAGTTACCTGTTAGTAGTAAAACTGAGAACACAGTTTGTAATAAATTTAAATTATTAAAGTAGCATTTTTTTTATTCTACCACCTTCTGTTTTGTTAGTGTTTTACTAAATGTCCTTGAGAAAAGCTTATTCCCAAAATTTCAGTTGATTCCAATCATGTGTTTTGGTGTTATGAGCAAATGTTTGTGTTGCTGTCTCCACAGACCACTGTACTGTAATTTCGGTCCGTTTACGGACTACAAAATTGTGAATTTCTTGCAGAGACAATCAAATTTGCACGTCAGATTGGGCAACTATACTACACTAATCCCAACGGTTCATATGATACAAAAATATCAACATTTTTAGGCAAGTCGGGGGGACGAGGTTATGGATCATGAAATGCCCCTTTAAATACAATATTTGTGTAAATGTTGGGATCCTGAGATTTCAGCACAATTTGACCCCTGTACTAATTTTCCCCCATAATTTACAAAGTTTCCCACAGGTTTGACCCAAAAATTCTGATTCAGCACCCTTCAAACTATAGAAAAAATGTCTTCAAACCTCCTTCCCCAAACTTTGAGAATAGGATTCTCATTTATAACCTTACTATTAATTACTGTGTATGCACTGAACTGTGGCCATAAGGATGAGGACATTTTGTCTTGTTAGCAGCCAACCAATCGTTCATGTGACAACAAAATTTGAAGGCCAACAATCTTGAACTAATTTGATCAAGATAAATTGGGCCATTCTTCGGGAAGAGATACATGTGACCAAACTTTATTTGCCCCTCCGTGACAAACAACCAATCTAGCAAAAGTGGAAACATTTTTGGTTAGATTTGGACAAAACGTAACCAAAAATAAAATTTGATCAAGTTAAATTGGGCCATTCTTCGGGAAGTCACACACGTGACCAACTGAACTTTATTTGCCCTTTCAAGACGAAGCAACCAATCTAGCAAAAGTGGAAACATCATTTTTGGTTAGGTTTGGACAAAACGTAAGCAAAAATAAAATTTCCACTTTCACTAGATTGGTTGTTTTAATCATGGGGGGGGGGGGGAATAAAGTACGGTTTTTTTTTTTTTTTTTTTTCATGTGTGACTTCCCGAAGAATGGCCCAATTGATATTTCTTCCCTCCCCTAAATAAGGACAATTCATTTGAATACACCAATTCATATACTTCGTCCTGCTTGAACTAAGGAGTGATGTAATAGCTTTCGCACAGCTATATTTTGCATGCGCATCACGCACGTCGACTTTATACGCTTGTGATTACAGCTGCGACTTATTGTGATTCGCACGCTTAAGACTGCGTGAAAGCTATGACGTCACTCCTTAGTTCAGGCTGCACGAAGTATTGTTACCACATATTGCCTACCACTTGTTCTTGGCATAGACCGTGTGCAAGAGAAAGAATCACGTTGCATCTAGCTATTAAGAGTTTCTCTTGCCATACGTGTATTAGGCCAAAGAAAAAAGTTTAACAGACATTGGACAAATATTCTTTAAAATCAGCATATGCTAGTGCTATCGGGAAATTCTTTTGGTGTGTGTTTTTGACCCACCTTTATTTTATTGGGGTGCTTCACAGCCATTTTTTATTCATAATAACTAAAAAATAAAGGCCTAAAATTGGGCTCATCTCAAAAAGTAACTCCATGGGACATATACATGTGCGTGGGTATGTGAGGCAAACTTTTTTGCTTAAAGCCTAATAGTAATAATAAAGTTGTTAGAACAGTTTAGCCGACATATTAAATACTGACCCGAGTATAGTCCCATGTTCGATTATAATCCCACCCCCAGTTTTGAAAGAATCTGAATAGTAGAAAATCCTATTATAATCCCACCATAAGTTGTTTTGCTGGAAGGCAATGGATTACAATTTTTGTTACAATCATTACTGTTTTAGTAGTAATATCTTTTAGTGATGATTTTCTTTACAAAATTAAGTTCATTTACAAGTCTTTGTTGATCAAACATCTCATTTGACACATGAAAATATCTGGAATAATTTTAGTTCTGAAAGGCTGAAAATGTTGAAAATGTTGATGTTTCATGTTAGGGTGGAGATCCCATTATAATCCCACCCCCTAAATTCAGGCTAATTTCAGGTTAAAAACAGGTGGGACTATACTTGGGTCAGTACAGTAATTAGTTAAGACCATGGATTTTCCCTCAGTGGTTAGGTGGCTAGAGCACCAGACTTAGTATCACAATGTTGTGGGTTCGAACCCCATCAGGGCCAACATGTTTTCATCTTGGATAAGTTACTTAACCTCACTTCATCCTTCCAGGTGTTTCTTGGTGGCAATTGCGATCTATGCTTGCTTACACATTACTCTGCCGCTCTGTACTCTGTAATAATCTGTAATTGATGTTTGGTTATTCCTGTGACGTGCTGAACAGTGCCTGGAGAATCCGTACAATTGACATGTAGTGTGTTACACACAAAAAATCTGTTGTATGTGTTTGCATTTGTAGTCATTTTCTTAAAATTTTAAAAGTGAAAAAAAAAGCTACACAATTGGTAGTAACTTACGTTTTATATGATGCCAATGATTCTGGCGTCCTGCAAGCAAACAGAGGTAGAGAAAAAAAAACGACTTTAGAAAGATCAATTGACAATTAGTAACTTGGTTTTTCTTGTAATTGTAATATTTTCAATTGCAGCACAAGTTTCTTAAATACTAGAATAGATACAACCAGCCTGGTACAATGTATTATGAACAATTAACTGGACATGTTAATCGACGACTACAGAAGATTAATCACGTCCCACATGGCAAGGTGTCACTTCTTGGTATCTGAACAACTCGGCGAGCAGTCTTGACAGCAACATATCACAACTTGTGCCCTCGTGTCAAAGTCAGCGACTGATCGGGGACTGAACAAGTGGCGTCTCAGATTAAACATGCAGTGATGCTTGATTATAGGTTATTAACTGCGCATTTACTTCTTGCGAGAAAAATGGAACAAATCAATGCACACGCGCTGATATTTTGATGCGTCTAATGCACGAGCTCCACAGGAGCAAGTGCATTGGACAAACATCAAAATTCAGCGCAAGTGCATTGATTTGACCCACTTTTCGAGCAAAAAGTAAATGCCCACCTAATTCATACACGACAGAACACAAAGAATATGCCTTAATTAGGGATAAACAGTAGTTTTAAATATCATTTATCATGGAGATTAAAAACAAATTGCCCACTAAGAAAATAAGTCAGTCCTGCGCGACGTGCATGCATTCAAAAGCACCTTACGCAGTACGCGGAGTGCAACTGGCCATTTTCAATCCACTCGTGTATGAATCTTTTTTATTTATGATGCTGTCGCCTACTGCTAGGCGATTCAGCTTTTATTGTCTTTTTAAAGGCGGGGAAAATCGCAGACTGATCATCCCTGGTCAGGATAAAAATGATAAATTTTGCAAGTTTGAACAAGACTATAGCCGATTTTGAAAAAAATGTGATCTTGTGTAGTTGGGAAGAGGTTGAGTCGAGAGCTGTCTTCTATGTGACTGTACAAGCAAACTCTGCAGGATTTGCCAAGCTTTTTCAATGGAATATGTGGTAAGTACAATACTATTTGACTCAGCACATCATGGCAAATTTGGCTGTAGAGCAGTCTAGAATCATGAAAAAAATGTTGCCACACTTTTGGGTTTTGTAGATTTGGGGTGGGGTGGTGAGGGGTAAGACCCCCTCTCCCCCAAGGCAATGCTGATATGAATCATGTTGTCCGCAGCCTCGTAAGCAGTGGTGTACCCACTGGAGAGGGGGACAGTTGCTCCCCGTCTCAAAAAATTGGGTCGCAGTTGCTCCCTCAAAGTTTCAGTACAACATTGAATAATATTGCATTTCCATCCCGATTTTTGAGGGAATGCAACTAACTTTGGCCTAAGTTTGAGCCAAATGAATGAAAATGAATGTAAATCGGGCTACTTTTTGCAAGCTTTCAGTCCCAATTAGAATTTGTTAAAGGGACATCTTGGAAATTTTTGCTCTCCCTGGGTTGATTGCCTTGGTACGCCCCTGGTCGCAAGGTCCGCCAGTGATGGGGGGGGGGGAAGATTTATAAGGCAAAGGGGAAGAGCTCTGCTTTCTATATGAACAATGACTTGCCCAATTCCAATCTCATTTACAAGCACAGGGATGGTTTCAATATAGATTGAATCTAGTGTTGCAACTATTTTTCCATGATTGTAGTGTATACAGCCAAAATTGTAGGACTTGTGTCCAGTCTAAGTAAAAACAATCAGCAGCTCACATGTACATGTATGTCAACCTTCTAGAACATTTCACAGTCTTCAACAATTTCCTGTGGTGCGTCAGCATGGCAAGAACATGTGAAAATGTCCAAGTTACAAATTAGACGTTTATAATAACAACATTTGGCAT
>JAMKCH010017906.1:0-35246 GCA_023653785.1 Ophioderma brevispina
ATTCAGATGAATGAAGACTAGGAGCAAGAAAATCAATTGACAATGACATGAGGGGCATTTGATGCACCCTAGCCTTTGGTATGATAGTTTGCCGCTTGTCTTTTTCTATGCTGCAAAAGTGATATTTTACCAAAAAATGTGCACACATATAATTTGTGAATACCGGTAATTATCATCATCATAATTTTGTAGTCACAATTGTAGGAGCAAACTTTTCATCATTCGCAACCATTTAATTTAAAAAAAATATATTTAGTGCTGGGATTTTCTTGAAGTGCTGATTAAAATGTGGCTAATTGACCATATGCCTTAAAACATATCTAGGGATCACACACTGTTATTGATGTCTGTTGTGAAAAAGGGTTAACATTTGCATGTAATACCCACATACTTTGATGGATTTAAACCAAACTTGGGTCATGCGTGCAACATGGCATCCCCCATTTGTTGATGAGGTCAAACGTCACATACCAAGGTCAAAGGTCATGTGAGGTCAAGTTGTAAGATTTCATTTGAAATTTTGACCTCATTTGAAAAGTTGAAGTTCAATACGCAGATTTTGGGTTTCCTACCGGAAATCATTTTGTTCCGAAATTCTTATGCATTGTGGGATAGGAATGCACCAACGATGTAGGAGTAGATAAAATAAATAGCGCATATATATTAGGGTTGTTGTCGAGTAGGATTTTTATTGTCGACAATCGTCAAATTTCAAGATCCGACGTCGACAAGGTGTCGACAAAAAGTCTAAACGATTTTACGTCACTAGGAGTTCGCCATGTTCATGTTTGGCATTGTACACGACGCGAGTCATGCAACGTGTACTACTGTAAGCGCATGGGCCTATTGTAGTGAGTGAATGGAACAAAATTCAGCACCCTGAACATCGCATGACCGCCAGCAAAATAAGCTTTTATTCCAACCATATTGTCTTAAATGATATGACATGAGTTAACGGTGCAAATCTTTACATTTTAATGTACAAAATATGTAAGATTTTGAGCTGAAAAATAAGTACCGCGGCCGTACCCTGTAACTTACGTTGTTGATATTCCACTCTTTTTCTTCCGTCGCATTTTGACATTCAGACTTCCGATTATTGCCGAAAGTCGGCTCGGCTCACGAGTCAGTCGGGAGTCACATGCGACTTACGTCATAAGTAAAAGGGATTTCCAAAGGGGTAGTGATATTTCGCCAATTATAGAGACCCTCCCGTAGGCTCCCGATGATAAGGATTCCTCAAATGGACTTACGACGAAATTCAGACGAAAACGTGTTTATTTTTTTTTTAAAACTCTTTATTCTTCAATGAAAAATCCACTTGAAGGTCAATAAATCTACTCCAGTTGAATAATGAGGTTTCCTTTTCATGAACGGAGACTGGTTGAAAAATGAATCATATGATGGGCGAGGTAACTAGTTGATTTTTTTTTCCAGGCTGATTTTTTACAACGATTATTTATCGAAGCGTCAATGTCCCGCGATTGCTCTGCGCCTGTTCGAGGAGTTTGGCTACTCATCATAAACAGGCTTTCCCCGTCCTTAAGTCACACAATGCCAGTGTAACGGGATTTGGTCTTTGCAAAAAAGATGGCGACGCCGACGCACGACTTAAAGATAGCTGAAAACATATAGAAATTGGTGAGGAAGCGCTAAATATCGCGATGTTTAAGCTTATATAAGGTAATTTTATAACTAGATTTTTATCGACAATCAGTTCCCCAGTCTCATGCTTGTCGACAGCAATAATAAATGCAATGTCCTTTACAATATATTGTCGACAAAAGCCTTGTCGACAACAACCCTAATATATATTCTATGGTGTTTGGTCATACGGTCATCACGCCATGCACACGCTCGCGGTTGAGTGCGCCTCCTTTTACTACTCCGCACATTTTTGTGGTGCCAATAATACCAGGCAACTCAAAGAGTACTCGTTCTGGTAAATTATGTACAGCCAGCGTTTTTTGCACAGTATACCGAAAAATTCCCGGTATACACAAAACACCATAGAATAGATATGCGCTATATTATTTTTATCTACTCCTACATAACTGACAAATCCTTACATCGTCGGTGCTTCTATCCCACAATCCATAAGAATTTCGGAACAAATGATTTCCGGTAGAAACCCCAAATCCGCGTATTGCAACCAAACTTGGGTTTATGGAGTTAACATACAAACCCTCATTTGTTCTGAGGTCAAAGTAGGTGAGGCCGATCATTCTCAAAAAACCGTGACAGCAGGCGACACAAGCAGTCCCTGTACCCGATGTATGTTTACAATGCACGTTACAGGCCAAATTAAATTAATCTTGTTACCATTATTTTGTGAGTTTGGTTTTTTTTCAGAAAGACTGTTGATAGAATGATCTATTAAATGGTTAATGGTGTACATAGTCGCACGAATAACATTGCCCAATTGTCCACTGTTATTTTCCACGGGCCAATTTGAAATGTGCATGTTGCAAGTGTGTATGTTCAGCAGCCAGCAAGCAACAAAAACATCAATGCTAGTGTAGTGAATGTACTAGCTTCACAATGGAAGAATAATTTGAACTAATGGGCAAAAAGAATCAATTCATTGATGCATTAAGAGAGGGTTTTTTTCCGATGACAAAGACCAGACCCGTTGCGCATTCATTGCGGCAACAGTGCAGAACCAGGGGTACAGACAGGCCGTAGCCAGGGTTGTGGCGGCGCCCCCCCAAAATGACAAAGGCCGCTTTAATGATGTTGAAGGTCCCAAGTGGTCATGTTGAAGGTCCGCTTTGCCATGATTAAATTTGTTTTAAATTTTGCCGTTTTCCTAAATTCAGTTTGTTAAAGGTTTGCATGTTTTATCAAAGCAGCGATTCATACTATACATTGCCTTAACTCATGACTGGGTGTTATTATACTAATCGCTGGGATGAGGCCAGTTCACGTGGGTCACGGTCCTTGAAGGGAAGCACTACCAACCCCACCCCCTTCAAGAATTTTTTGAGACAACGGTGACAAATTTGGTACGCAAATTGCCACTTCTGGCAATCCCCCCCCCCCCCCCCCCCCGCCCCACCCCCCCCCCCCCCCGCAAAATTCCTGCTACGGGCCTGACCAGGCAACATGTCTCCCTCCTAACCAATCTTGCGTGAAATCTTCCCTATCAAAAAAAAAAATCTGTAAGTAACACAGCAATAAATAACAAGCGCTCGATTTTTGAACACTTTCCCTGGGTGCAGATTTAACAAGCAGATAGGCCGTGACGTTGCGTTTGGTCACTCAAATCAATTGCTCGCGGTCCGAGCAAGGATCAGTCAACCGACATTGTCTCACGTACTATACTCGATTCATGTGACCCGTACCATTCTTGCGGATGTGAAAAATTCAATGAGGCGCAGGGACTTCTGTTAATCATGTTATTGTGAGCAATGCCTGAAATACCCTATTATAGTGCGTGTCCATACATGAATGAAATTGTATTTAGTGGCAGGTGAGTGAGTTAAATGACTGGAGTGTCCTCCAAGATAATCCGGTGTGGCACATGCATTTGAATTCTTTCATTTTCCGGTAGAGCCCCTCTCTGACTTATTGGAATAGGTCCAAAACTCCAGGGGATGAACGTATCACGCGAATCGACTATAGCTACCTCTTTGGAATTCTTTTCCTTGTGCAGGAAATTAAACTGATGACATAACATACATGACCTGTTTCATAGGTAGATGCAACTTTAGCAGTTTTCACTTTGGAAGATCATTGTGGGTATTTGCACTTATGTCCCTACAAGGCCTACCTTCTTAACCAAGTTCCTTCGCTTTGTATTTCATGTGACACTCGGGGCCCCAATGGTCAAAATCTGGTCAATCAGCTGTCAACCTGAAAAACATGATTTTTGTTTTCAGCTGCCATTATAACCCTGTTGAGCCCATCAGTTTGAATTGTTTTACTTTGTTGAGGTATTTAGTGAAGCTTTTCAAACATGTAAAAACAAAAGTAGTGAAAAGCCTTTTAAAGGGACTTTGAACCATGTCAAAAGTTGTGGCAGGATGTGACATTTTCTGTTCACAATTGCATACAGTATTCATTCATACCCAGATACACCAAAGATTATATTTGTGGTATTTAATTTTGTAATTACATTAATGACCCTTCAAGATTATTTGATACAAAAATTAGATGTCTGGTTACAAAATTTACTTAGTTACACTTAATTAAATCCTTGTTCACATTTTTCCGTTAACAAATTTGTCACGTCCAGCATTTATGGCAGAAGGTCTGCTCTGTGTATGAAACAGATTCCATCTTTATGAGACTTATTTTCTAAGAGTACTTTCACCATACTATCAAATTGTATTAATAGTTTTGAGGTTTTTTTGCTTTACCGATGAGAAGTTTTCCGTTCACATGGCAGGACTTGACATAGGTTTGTCACGTCCTGCCACTTTAGTTGTAATATCTTGTAAAATAATAGGTCTGCAACTTCTATCTTATAGTATGTTTAAAGTTGTTGCATGGGCTTGTGAATAAAAAAGTTAATTGTGTTGACTGTTTTAGTCCGTTTTCAAAAACTGCGCCTCATATTTGACATTGTCACGTCCAGCACAAGCAGTAAACAAGCAACCAGACAAACCATCAGCTTCTTAACATTGGAAAGGCATTGGGGTTGAATAAAGCATTATATTATGTGAGGTAGTCATAGTACTTCCTTGTAAAAGCATAAAATTAGTTTTGTATTTTTAGTAATGTGGCCAAAAAATAGGATTTTAGGTTCAAATTCCGTTCACATGTCACATCCAGCACAAACACAAAGTTTTATTATCTGCCATTTCATTGAGTGAGATTTGCTGGCATTTCACACACATATTATACAAACTAGGAGTAATTAATCTATGGAAAATTTCTCTACTCTACTATTGTTTTGTTCTTTTAAAAACAACTTTTTTTATATCAAAAACCTGTTTTGGTCCAAAATAGAGGTAAAAAGTGTTATAAAATGGCCAAAATTTAAGCTTAAATTTTCATATTTCAGCCAGAGCTGCCAAAAAATGCATATGTGAAATAAATGATTAGGACAAGTCTAATTTCTTTTGGTAGATAAAATAAATTTCCATTAAAATTATTGTATTTTTTTTTCACCAAAATTGCTCAATTTTCAAACTTTGTGATAAAAAATAGCAATAAAGGAGAAAAGATTAAAGACACTATCAGTGATTTGAAAAATATTTTAAATTTGCAGGAATAGCTTCAAAGTGAAGGATAAGTCTGTAGAATTCTCATAAGTTACCTTTCCAGCTGTAGAATTGACAGAAAAGGAAGAAAACGGCAGTGTTCCAAGATACGATTCTCCATTCAATTACGTGTTGTAGTAAGTGTCCGTTCGGACAATAATGACTAAATCTCCGATCCTGTCCTTATTAGGTTGCTTCGATCTGGCCTTATCATTTGCAGGGTATGTTAGGATACCTGTACTTGTTACATACATGCAAAAATCTGATTTTTGATGATTTTTTTGATTTGCTGATTTAGCAAATCACTGATAGTGTCTTTAAGCTCCAGAACCTATTTTTTCTTAAATTCTATACTCTTACACACAGGAAGACAAAAATGAAAGCTTGATACTGTGTTTGAAAAAATGACCCCCTGGTTGACAAAAGTTGCATCTACCTATGAAACAGGCCACATAGAATAGAGCAATGTCAGATTAGACTTGAACACATCTAACTCTATTGGTTGTCACAAAATAGTAGAGTTTCACTAAATCGATAATCACAGTGTGAGCTATGTGAGTGATTTGACCTTGCTGTATAGTAGAAAATCATTTGATTGACACAGCTACAAACATTACGTAAGTGCTTGAAAAAAATCTGGACCTGTGAAAGTGCAGTAGTGTCCCCTTTTGACTTCGACTCACCAGGCCTAATTTACTGAAGCACTCATATTGGCAAGCAGGCGAGAGTTTCCGTAACCCGACTCATCTGACACCCTTTTTTTTCTGGCACACTTATGAATTCGGAAACCTTAACGGAATAAACCTGTGCTTTATTCTGTGAAGGGTTTCCGAATTCATAAGTGTGTCAGAAAAAAGTGTGTCAGGTTACTGAAACTTCCCAAGCATGCAGATTTATGCTGCTCAGTAAACTTTGTGCCAGTTTAAAACTCAGCCAAAATGCATTTTTTAATTGCATTGTAAAAAAACACAGAATTTATAAATAACAACCTAATAATGTATTTCATTTTAGCATTTCTTAGGTTGTGGGAAACCAAAGTGCTAATGGTCCACAAATTGTTAAATTATTGAAAAAAGGCCCAACTCAATACTGTCTTACAGTGACAATAAGAAGTACAGTACCATTGAGTTTAAGAATATACTTAAATATTTCTACATCACTGGAGAAGAGTTGAGTTGGGCACTTCTTTCACTCCTGATGTATTCAATTTAACCCATATTGCAATTATCTGATACTCGAGAGCAAAATTATTCAAAGCTGGCGACTTGATTAGTGTAGATGTAAAATAATTTTTTTCCTTGGTTTCAGTACATGTGAAAATATCATGCAGAAAAACGAGAGTGAATGTCTTCGTTGTGAATGTAAATATGAAAGCCGGAATACATTGACTATTCAGGTAAGCCCATAGTTTTAGTCTTGTTGGCATAATTGAAACCCATCAGATAGAGCAACTGTAGGAATCCTTCATCAGTTGGGGATACCCTGTGATCTCTGCACTCGAGGGGTGGATCCAATTGGATAGTTGTATGCCCAATTCACCAATGGGGAGTTCAACTTTTTAAAAACCAATCGGCATTCACTTTTGACGCTTGGCATGCTCAGTGTAGAGTAACTAGTGCTGAAGAATTTTGAAAAGAAATTTAGTAATGTGCATAATAGTTTGACGGAATGTCTTTCCCTTTGAAAAAAATCATAAAACACATATGATTACCTACATCCTTTGCTCATATGGAATGTGCTAGCATAGAAAAAATGTTGGTATTTATCAGATGGAAATAAACTAAAAGGGTATCACATTTTGTGATGTATTACAATCAAAAGTAAATTTCATTTACCAATTTTGTATAATTGGTTTTGGTCCTTGCAGGTTGTGGTTATTTTCATCATCTTAGTGATAGCGGTATTACTGGTGTATCTTGTAGCATTACTGGTACTAGACCCATCAATGCTGAATGGAGGATCACAGATGCAACAACTTCCAGAGGAGGTAAGGGAATTTCCTTCACTTCCGAAGTAAGTGTGGGCTGTGGAGGACTGTTGGGAAAACAGTCCTCCACGGGAAAATATTAAATGGGAAATTAATGTTAGTGATACTCAATGGCGGATCCAGGATTTGAAAAGTGTCAATTACCGGGGGCTGAAAGGTTGTAACTGGTCCAAAAGAGCTAAAAATGGGCTGATTTGCAAAAATTTGCAGAATTACCGGGAGGCGCGCGCCCCCTCCCTGGATCTGCGCCTGATACTAATATGAGTGAATGCCATACATTGTGCAAAGGTGCTTACTGTTCCAAAATGTGCATGTGCATGCTGAAATTTGGGTTTACCAAAATGTAGTCATAAAGAGGGCTTTCATCATGTCCAAGGAAAACACTTCATGCACATAGCCGGGGTTGGGGAGGATTGGGGGGTGTTGGGTGTAGAGGAAGCATCAGTGGCGTAGCTAGGATTTTCATATTGGGGGGGCCAGTGTCGCATCTCAACCGACAGAAAATGGGTAGGGTCCAGGGGCACGCCTTAGGGCCCCTGTTGGGGTCCAGGTGCGAAGCCCGTTGGGGGTCGTGGGGGGGGAGAGGGCGAAGCCCCCTGAAAATTTGGGGTTTTATATGCTTTAAATGTCTTCTGAGGGCTAATTTTTGTACGATTTTGTAAAATTTACTTGTCGCACGCTGTCCATTGAACTTTAAACCTATACTTTGCCGACAATCCGGCCTGCAAGTGCCATGACCTGAATTTTTCAAGTGAACCGAGGGCTCATCTCAACCGACGAATCAATTATTGGGGGGCCACGGCCCCCCTGCCCCCCCCTCTGGCTACGCCACTGGGAAGCATGCGCCACCCCGGGTCTGGAAAAAAAGTGTTTTTTTTTTTTAACAGAAAGATGCAAAAAATGGAGAAATGAAGGAAAATGCATTGAAATAAGGTTGAAATTGTGAAAAAAACCTATATTTCAGGGGTTTTCAGCCCTTGAAAGCCCCACCGGTGCTACATCTTCCCTGGACCCCTCTCATAGAAGTTTGGACCCACACCCTGGGAGCAGGATTCTGGCTATGTGAAGGGGCGGATCCAGGATTTGAAAAATGTCAAAATTACCGGGGGCTGAAAGGCTGAAACTTGTCCAAAATGGGCTGTCCAAAATGGGCTGATTTTGCAAGAATTTGCAGAATTACCGGGAGGCACGCACCCCCTCCCTAGATCCGCGCCTGATGTGCATACACGTACCGATACCTATCGGTTCTTTTCAGCTCAAATGACCAAGGAGATTTTTTTTTTTAAAATGTGGTAAATGCCATCTCTCAAATATTTTATTTGTGCTGATCCAGAAATTCTGCTTTAATAGGACTATCCATGAACTTTCACTCACTGCATGAACTTTGCACCTGGAACCAGATGACACTGAGTGATAACTGCTGCCACTTGTCAACCTGGACATGCACTGGTTGATAGTCCCATTCAAGCTAAATTTCAGGTTAATAGACTTTTAAGCGGACCATGATATGGGATCTTCCACTCAAGTGTGACTGAAACGGTGCTCTTGAACTTGGACAATTAGATACAAGGGGTGGACATGCCATCCTAACAGCAACACACTGAATTCAAAGTGGCATCATCATCCAGGTGCGATTGAGACGCATAGTCCTTTCAAAGACTTAACGGTTTAGGATGGGCGCTATTACGCGCATCGGACGGTTACCTCAGACTGAATAAAAGTCTAGGCATGGTACGTATATTTAAAAATTCTAATGACTTTTATTGGAAATTCACTTTTTTGTAGCGGGGTTAATCAACTAACCCTGGACTACCCCCCCCCACCCCCCCGAGTAGATGTACTGGGTGATATGTCTATCAAGCAGGAAATTTTGTAGCGATTAATTGGCCTGAGAAAAGTGGATGTTGAGAGTGCAAGTATAGGCAACTTACTTAGTGTGAAACGGTTGACTTCAACTCACTTCCTGGGGGCCATCAAACACGGTGAAAATGTGTTCTGGGGCAGTGTACAGTTATTATCACACCATATTTCCTTATCTTTTTAATATGTTTTGGGCTGGTTAGTGGGCCAAATGAGTTGGTGAGCCGCATTGGGCCCGCCCAGACTGGCTGTGAAGAAACCCGTCTGGGGGTTGTACTCGCAATCATAGGATTAAACTGAAAGACCAGCTGAAGACCACTCATGACTAATAAAGTGCAAGACCGCAATCCAAATCTGCCATTCTTAGCTCCTTACAATTGCACCTGACCGCACTGCAAGCTGTTATACAAAATACTGTGCTGCAGTATTAATATCTGGATTAATTGGATAGTAATGTATCGTCAATGCAAAACTCCAACCCCATAAGATGCCCCCAGCCTGAGAAGTTGAATTGCAAATTAACTCCCTGTAAGAACGCCCCCAATAACACACAGTTGCTGGGTGTCCTGTGTGAATGATGGTGTTGTTTATGGTGACCTTGCACCGTGGGAGCCAGCAATGATCCAACCGAGAACATGAACCGCCGCCACTAAAGAGGACACCCCCCTATGAAAGGCAAATTCGTCCACAGTGCCATCTAGCCCATGTCCATGGACAGTTGTGATAGTGGCTAAAATTCCTCAGGAGTGTGTTTGCTTGTTTGCATGGTGTGGGATAAGTTGTTTGCAACCCCCTTGGGATTGATTTCAAGTCAGAGATCATTTTCAACTTGTACTAAATTCTTGTGACTAGAAATGGCAAATAGTTAATTCGCCCCCCCCCCCCCCCAAGAGATATCAACAATACAACTATTTGAGTAGCCATGTATAGACAGACCAGTGTTAGCATACCACTTAGATTCCATCACTGTCTGACTTTTGGGGCAAGATCAAGATAGCTATACCTCAACCATTGTTTCAAATAGCCTAAATAATGGGTTAAATTGTAATTATAATAAGAGCTAGATCAGACAGTAGTATAATTAGTATTTCACAAATTGTCAAGTTAAAGATTTTTTGGCTAACTGCTCTCTACTGTCCACAATTATTGTTAATGATGTGCGTATATTGCCATGTAGGATTGTGACCACCTCCAAGCATGGACAGACACCAGTCTTTTTTTGGCATGGGGTTGGCTCAGCTCAGCAGAGGTGGAAAGAAGATTCCCGGCAGCAGAGGACCAATAATCTTGACAGACATACTATGTCTTAGCTAGCGTAGGCTGCATCAGATAATAAGTATTTTTACTAATTATGTACATGCGGAATGATTAAAGTACAGCATTCCAGACAGAATAATGGTTGACTCCAACACTAGTAGATTAATTCCATCAACACAAAGGAGAGATTAAAGGATAAGCCTATATAGCTCCCACCGGTTGTAGTTTCATATCATGTCAGTGTCACTGTATTCATGGTGTCCTGGGTATTATTACATTCCGATTATATTAATTTGTTGAAAGAATCAAACATACGAGAGCGTGGACTGTGTTAGTCCCGGATGATCATTACTAGATTCGTCTTAACTTATTATGGCTGGGCCGTTGTCATAGACTATCTAGTCATGACGAGTTGTGTGTAGTGAAGTGCCATTTAACCAAGAACACCGGACAGTTTCTGCTCTAACTTACAGCTGCAAAGTGGCTTAAATATTCATTATTTGCAATAAATGTTTATTTGGGTAGGCATTCTTGAAGAGTCTTCTGCAGCATTTGTCTAACCATTTTTTCCAGATTAAAATTCGCATGATGAATTTTCAGGTGAAACTTACCTTGTTGTGTCTACATGAGCTGTTCCAACTTTGGCAGCCTGTGTACATGTTGACCGAACTTTTTTTGGGAACAGAATTGTAGCATCGGTTACAAATTGGTAAGACAATGATTCTACAGACTCTAAGATCTGTATTCAAAAGAAAATTATTTTTTCTTTTTATTAGGAAATCTCCTCTCAAAACATCTCAAACCTTATGGCATTGGCAACTCCACAGAACGTTTGTCACTTATGGCCCAAAGATTATGTCCAATTTTAAAAGTGATGCCTTAAGTTACAATTATTGAAACTAAGACGCGTGATCAGAAGGAACAATTTCCCCCCCCGCAAACCTGTTTCGCATTGCGTAAATTGGTCACAATTGTTCCACCTGTTCAAGTTTGTTGCACTTGTCACATGAGATTGCGTATCTCCTGTCCAAGTAATTACTGATCTCACTGTAGGTCCATTCTTGCCCGATCATATACACGAATCCGACGGCGACTATTCGCGCCCCTACCGCCGTGGGCGCGCACTCACCATCCGCCACGACTGGGCGCCCTTTTATGCCAAAGGCCGTCACTCCGAGTTACCAACAACCTTTTGCCTAGAAAGGGTTGTCCTGCAAAACAATGCATTATGGGGATCCATATTTTGGGTAAAGATTTTTAGCATGACTAGGCTCACAGTTAAAGAAAAATGTATCCCATAATGCGATTGTGTTTGCATGGTGGGCCCTTTCAAGGCAAAAGTCGTAACTCAAGTTAACGCCCTTTGCCATAAAAGGGCCGTGGGGGCATCTTTTGCATTTCTCGTTATACACGTGTTTGCACGTTTGTCCGTGTTACCACAAAGAAGCTTATTTTGAATCATCTGACGGCAAAAATCACACTATTTTCACTGTTATCCATTGTATATCATCATGGGGCGGACTTCAGGAAAAAAATGTAAATTTCTTGGCTGCACAATTAATCGATAAAGTTACAAAAATGGAAACGAACTGCGTGTAAAAAATCACTATATCCAATGGACACATGAAAGATTGGTGAATGTCTGCAGAGCACGTACCATATGCTCGGTTCCCAAATGGAAAACCACCGAATCTGCCAAGCTTCGAATGAAGTGAGAATGAACTTAGTTTATTTTTATTATTTTCATTTAGTTTGCTTTAAATACTATTGTTGTTTTCACAAAATTCCATTGAAAACATGTTTAATTTTAATTAAATTTGTAATTGAACATTTAGTCGCACAACTTTTTATCAAAACCAAAATTCAGCGTATCCATTTCCGTCTAAATACCACAATGTGTTCACTTTCCTGCATTTTCACATGTCTTCTAGTACAAGCGTAGCCATTCCATGCACAACGAGACTAATTTTGTTGCAGATCTCCGAAATCGATCACATGGCACGGGAGCGTCCTTTCTAAAACATCAACAACCCCATCGGAAGATGTCACGTTTCTCAGCAAATACGATCGGTCTTTGGGAACTATTCAATTTTTCACGTACACCGGAATATATCAACATCCTGTTGTTTACTATTTATTTTTGGTCTGGATGTTTGAAAGTTACACGAAAAAATGATTTTTCTCACGCGGGCTGGTTTTACAAATTTTTAACACTTATTCTAACCATAACGTTTCATTTCTCGTCAACGCAAAGGTGGGCGCGATAACCTTCCGTTTGTCCAAACTACAGCAGTAGACACTTGCCCGGAATTCCAGCTAGGCCAGCCCGACATCATCCTTCCTTAAATCCATGAAAATAAACGGTGAAAATTGTTAAAAATGGCGAAAAGGTAGGTTGTAAATTCTTAGTTCGTTCGTTAAGCTCGTTAAAAGCAATAGGCGGCGTGTGTGTACTGTGTGTTTGGTGGCCAGGACGCCTCCCCAGTATGGCGGCGACGTAGAGGGTGTCCTTTCGAGGCTTTCCCGTCGCGATTCGTGTATACAGAGCAGGTACGATTGTTTTCTTCTACCAATTGTGCAAGAAAATTTATGCTTTACTAAAAAATTAAAATATTTGTTTTAAAATAAAGACACATGTTATTATAAATATATTTAGAATGATTTAGCCTTATGAATTCGTATCAGGTTCAGCAGGGGTGTAGCCAGGATTGTAATTTGACGGGAGGCTGAGCTGGCAAATTTGTCCAAATTAGGCTGATTTTGCATGATTTTGTCAAATTGACGGGGGGGCTAGCGCCCCCTGAGCCCCCTCACTGGCTACGCCACTGTTCAGCATCGCTATGATACGGGGAATTACCACACACTTAGCGCCATGCTGGGTTCGACTTCACCCAATATCGAAAGTATACCAGCAAGACAGTCATGCATTATCAATTTTTGTATTTACAATTTTCGGTTATAATCTCCATAGCGCATGACAACTTCCTTGTAATCTCAGTAACCAATCATATTATTTATCTGAATACAGCTTGGTGACCAGTGTACACGGCTTCCGTCTCTGCTGCATTTTTCGTAAAATCTTGATAGTTTGTACACATTTTCAATTAACTCATAAAATCAACGCTAACAAACACGTAATTTGATGCGACTAAATCTTCACCATTTTAGTCAACAAAATTAAAAGCTAAAATTGGTAGATATGCTACAGAAAACAGAGTAACAGTATGAAAAAGAAAATATAGTAAGACTTTCAAAAGATATTGATCAAATCAAAATGAAGTTGGTTATATTTGGGATCATTATTACTAAGTTTAACCCTCGTCTACCGATAGGTTTTTTCCCAGGCTTGCTAAAACCCCCTTTTTTGGTGCCAAATTATTTAATGTAATTGTCAATTGACATGTTCCGCTCCTTTTAATCCAAAAACAAACATCCACCGGGGTATAGGTAAGATACAGGGTGATCGCAAAGTGTCGATCGGGGGGGGGGGGGGAACATCACAGACACTTGATTTTGGTACCAATAGATAGATATGGTCTTCCTCTTTCCATTGATACCAAAATAAGTACCAACATGCCTAGCATTACGTCACAATGACGTCATAAAGTTCGCATGTCAGCAAAACTGCCATTTCCATAGACACACAGTGGAAAATTCAATTTTTCGCCAAAAAGGTTAGGAAAAACAGATTTTCATGCGGTTTTTGACTCTACTTGATGGAAAATGACTAGTTTTACATAATGTCATCATTTTAGAGCTATAATAGGGTGTTTGAGTCGCTAAAATTGCGAACTATCAAATTTCTACCCTATATTCAGTATTTTCGTACTTTCCTCAACATATGACGTCATGGTGACGTCATAATGGGGATGTTAGTACTTATTTTGGTACCAATGGAAAGAAGAAACTCTAAGCTATCCTTTGGTACCAAATTTACAGGAATCGGGTGTTCAGTAACGAAAATCACAGGGGGGGGGGTGGTAACCACCCCCCCCCCTTCGGGAGTTTTGTTACAAAAAATGGCTCAGGTAGACGAGGGTTAATGAACATTTGTTGTTTACAAATTTTGACAATTGCAAAAATAAAAGCTCATGAAATGTCGGTCATTGGCAAATTTGCGAAAATAATCTGTATACCAAAAATTGACTACACAGTAGTCTGCAGCATGATATCGGGGAAAATGCAAGTATTTTCAAAATGTTCGCCCTGCAACAAAAGGGAACTAAGAGATTGAACACTGATTATTACCTTCCAACAGTTTGTAGGGATCCAGCTGAGGGTGCACCATTGAGAAAATATCCACCTCACTAAAACGACCGCTTACTTGACTTTTCTGAACCAGCTGAACAACTAATGGATTAGCATAGACTGCACTTGGCAACAATTTCCCAGATATTGTCATATTGAAAGGACATTTCCAGCAGCTGTTGAATTATTATTGAGAATCTCTCCGATTTTATTCTAATTACAAGGTCAGGTCAGGTTTCTGCCGGCTCGGAGAACCTGCTACTGGTATCCTGTAACCAGTACTACCTGTTCCCAGGGCCCGGGTTGTCGGCGGCTAAACCGACTCCCCCATCAGGTTTTTGTTAGAAACCCGATGAGGATGGGTAGCTGTTACCATGGTAGAACTAAAAATAAAATCTACCTTTAAGAGCGCCAGCTCTGGGGAGCTAAGAAGAAAGGCGGTCATCCGCACTGCTTTTTAATGCTGCCTTGCATTTGGGGGGGAAGCCCCAAATGCTAGGGCCACCGCCGATAACGTGGTTCCGTCAGGAGGTCTCCCCCGATTTTAAAAACCGCTCCAATAAATCCCATGAAGAGAATGGCGATTGCTACAATGTGAGGTGAATCCGGCAACACCCCGTTGCGGGGACAAACCGATTTAAAACTTGTTTTCCTACTACTAACCAAATTCCTTCTTTTGCACATAGACAGTTCGAGCTTTATACCATTCACGGTAGTTTTACTAGCCTATTCCCAAATATAATGCAACTGTGGCAAAATCTCTATTTTCTAAATCTTAAAAAATGTGCATTTCAATTTTGTATTGTTTATACTTGATTTGAGAGTCCCATTTATTTAGACAAAATCAGAATTAAAAAATCTAAGGCGATACACTTTTGACAAGTAAGTAATTTGGATTTTTTGTTATCACTGACTTCATCCTGTAATAACTTTTTCATTGTTGAGCAAATATGATTTTCTTTTAACATCTTGTTGAGATGAGGCATTCATTAATTAAATTATACCAGTATCCACAAGTACAGGCAGTCGGTTTTAATTTTCGGACCAACCACAACACTGTTTTTTTGACCTCCAGGCAAATCGTCTCTTTTAGAGCAATGTTTAGCAGTGGCGCTGACTATAGTGGGAGCATACAGAGCATACATTTGTAGTTTTGCTGCCTTATGTCAACTCCCCATATAGAGACGTGTATAAACAGATATTAATGAAAATCATATTTGCCTGCAAAAATTTTTGGAAAAAATTCCCTTTATAAGCATAATTCAATATTTATTTGGGCAAACTTAATTTCCCCTCTTTGAAATTATAATTTGTCCTTATAGTGTAATAATAAGGGGTGGGTGATAACCAGGAGTACTTGTAAAATAAGAAAGTCCATTATTTGTATATAAGTGCTACAATTATTTATTGTCTACTTGTACACACTTTAAATAAATTATGTACACTACAATGCTCCCAAAATTCATTCTTTTATCATGTCATTAAATGAAGATGAGGTTATACTTGCACTTTCAAAATAGGGAATTGTATATTAAAGATGTACCATATTTCAAGCATCCTATTCGTGAGTTTGTATCTCATTAACCCGCAATAAATCTTTACCTTGTATTTGGCATACCGTATTGTTGTACCTAATAAACGCCCCCGGGGGCGGTGCATTTTTCAAAAGTGGGGGCGTTTATTAAGGCAAAATGGAAATTCCAAATTTCACCGCAAAATCCTTTACCCAGTTTATAAAGGGTGTTCAGTGCGCGTGCCTGAGGATTTCAACCCAGGGCTATTATAATCAACATGTGGGTCCAAGTTTTGATGTGCCATGAAGCAGAAAGCATTGATAACAACAGCCATTATGATATGGATTACGACAGTCCCGGCCATTAAATCATGTAATTTAGGTAAGCTTAACTCATTTTCTTGAATTGTTTTATCAAAAAATCGTAGGGGCGTTTATTAGGGCAGGGGAGTTTATTAGGACAACAGGTAGTGAAAACAAAAGGTGATTTCGAGAGGTCATTTTCAAAAACCAGGCTGAAATTTTAAATTGCTTCAATATGAAATTAGAAATTTAACCATTTTTGTACCCAAGAAATCTCAGCTTAATCTTTTGAGATGGAGATATTTTTTATTAAAGCTTTACAATCAGTGCAAAAATTAGGATTTTCAAATGTTTTAGGAACCCTGATATGTGAAATCTCTTGATGCACCTTTAAAGTCACATTTAAATTATGAGATTATCCAAGCGTTTACTACTCTATCCCAACTAGAATATGCCAGCAAGGTTTTTGGAATCCCAATACACCATGACATCAACCGCCTGGAACAAATACAGAGAAATGCTGGTAGATTTGCCTTAGGAATTATTCCAAACAAGCCATGTTACACCACTTACGAAGGATTTAAATTGGGATACTTAACATGGAAAATGTCCTGATTTGAGGTCTAAAATAATGGATTCAATATAAAAAGTATAATTTTTGCAGAAGTCAATGAACTAAGTTGGTTTAATATGATGTGAAAGGGATGGGGGTTATAAAAGGATTAAGCAATGAAACCTATTTTGAAAAAGCATGGTCTCTGAAGTCGACAGAAATACCAACAAATTTTTCTGCTACATTTTTTTAGCTGTTTATGAACGTTGAAAGACCTTGGATGTATACCTTATATTTACTAGTATCACAGAATTGAATTCTCATTGTGTTGTAATATATGGTCCTGATTTTCCATATACTTGAGCTGCATTAGTGAGCAGGGAATGTGGATAATAGCAAGGTCATTTGCCAATTGTATTTGTGCAAGCTCATACCAATAGACACTGATCAGCATTTTTCAGTGAATAATAGTCCTTGGGTGACCTGCCGACCGTTTAAATTTTGGTTGATGAGAAATGTCCATCCATGTGGACGGTGCGACAACCAACTCATCCTTTCAGCTATCTACCACTCATGACTAAATTGATCCCTTAATGACATTTGACCTTTACATTATGCAGCAGTATTATAATGCCTTGTTTGTAAGCAACAAAAATACATACCTCATGTACGAACCCATCTTTGCATTTTAAAAGACAAAACAAAACATGTATTGAAAGTTCAAAACACAGACCTGAATTACAAAGGGGTCACTTAAATACAAAAATGCTATGCATGCTTTTAGCACTCCAAGAATAAAGAAAACGCTATGCTACAACTCAAATAAATCTTGACAGGGCTAGAATTTCGGGGAGAGTCCACTCTCACACACACTCCCAAACAAATCACGAGAATTCCAGGTGAGATTCTCGGCACCTGCTAAAAGTTTTACATAAACTGTATGAATCGCGAATCCAAAGACTCGCCAACTCCACCTATGGAATCCAAATAGACTCTTGTAACTCTCCATGAAATTCTCACTATGAGTTACAATAATGATCATCCACCAAGGACATAGTTCAGTGGATTGTACTTTACATGAACTGACCTTGTGTGATCTGGGTATCATATAGACCTTATTCAATAGCCAGCCATGTTGGTGGACAAGATAGACGCATTCCAGTACTACAATACATTCACCTGTCAATGAATCTCTGTGCAATCCTAAACATGGATCGAATGACAGCTTAATGTATTGTAGTCCTGGAATGTATGCATCTTGTCCACCAAATGTCTGGTCGGCTGCCGGGCATATGAATACGGTCTATATTGTACCCAAAAACCAGTGGGTATATTTTCAAATACATGGTGAATGAAGGGATTGAAAGCTACTGAACTGTGCCAATGGAATTGAGCTTTTACTAGCTCATAGTGTCTACCCCTGCCAGAATAACAAGGAAAGAGTTCAGGAATGAAGAATGCTGAAAGAAGCCAAAATTAGGGTATGGATCGGCAACTGCATTTGCGTTTGATACAGGCTAGCCACATTAGTGACTGGTGAACTGTTACATTAACCCATATCCAATGGTGTTATCAACTTCATCCGTGGTCGTTATATGATGTCATGACCTGAATGGAAGCAAATGACAAAACAAGTTACTTACTGCAAGGGATTTGGCATGCTGGTACATATTATGACTGAAATTTACACAGCCAACCACCGATTCTTACTCGCCAGTATAACCCAGAGCCTAAGTTACTGGCATGTTTACTCCTAGCTCCCAAGGGGGCCTCTTGATGCATTACTGATGCAGACTCAAGTTTGGTGAAAGTACAGGTATCAGGGGTGGATGTGAGAGGGGGGGTGCACCTGGCGGGCACCCCCCCCCCTTATTTTTTGCAGAGCACGGGTGCCTGGCTCGGCACAGTGAGCACCGTATTCACACTGTAGAATCTTATAAAATGAATTTTTATCACAGGGCGCCTGTAGATCTCTACTAATGACAATGCAGAGCGTGGGGGCGCCGTGAGTTTGTGGTGTTAGATCTAAGCTTGTGGGCGCCCAGCGGGGACAGAGTATGTCCCCCCCTTCAGAATTTCAAACCGACTGGAAAAAATATGGGTTGGTCCAGCGGCGGAGTGCAGCGAAGGCAGAAAGTTTGGCGCTCCGATCTATTGAGAAATCCTGGATCCGCCACTGTGTACACAACAACCTTAACAAGCCAATAGGAGCACAGCAAAAACTATTATGATTACTAGCAGTACCTATCATTTAATTTAGTGGGCAACACTTTGGCCATAGGGGCACCAGGGTGACCCAGGGTTTAATATTTCTTTTTGATATTGCCAATCAAAAAGGATTAACAAGAGTGTATTGATGAGTACATAGTTTAATTGTTTGATGCATGCCCGGTTTACCGAAAATGGAGGTGGAGCTTGTGCGGACATATAGAAACAGCCTCGGCCTAAATCTTCTGGTTGAAGGCACTGGGCAATAAAGAAAATAGTCATTCCATTAAGCAGCATTAGATTTCATAAGTCAATACGCACCCTAAAAAGTCCATTTCTCTACCTCCGCTGCAGTGAGTCATACCTTGACGCAGCTTTTACGCACGCGTCAATATGCTGCTTTGTGAGTGAATGTAAAAACGCCGTTCGCTTTAAGCAACTTCGTGCGCAGTTTGCTGGTGCGACTTTCAAATCTTGTGCTGATGTCACTGCACAGAGGTAGGGAAATGGAGTATAAAGGTGCAATTATTAACATATAGTGAAATAGCCAGGAACTGTCACAAAATCAGTTACACTGACATGAGGACATTTCCAGAAAGAAGCGCCTCTAATTTTGTTCAAACCTGGATTTTTGCATATTTGGAATGCTACCAATGTACTGGATCACACCTGAAGTGAATAAGCCGAATATGCCGTCTTTATGTAATAATAAGATGATTTAGTATTTTCTGTTGAGTACGACAGAAAATCAAAGCATAATTTTCTATACGGACAATTATGATAACAGGCTAGTTCAAATCAAAGTTTGCATTTTTCTTTTGTACCGAATGGCAACCTAGGACAGGAAAGCGTAGGCGGGGCCCAAACGTAGATGGAGAGATGATATCACATCTTATGGGCACAACTTGGACAAGAGTGGCACAGGACAGACGAAGATGGCTATTACATGAGGGCTACAGCCAGAGGGTGTATTGAGTCAATCCCACAATGCACCAGTTTTGGAAAATTTCCCCTCATTAAGGTCATGTGATCGCATAAAAATCCTATTCTTAACATATAAAAACCATGACTTTAATGCTCATTTTAGCCCACAAAGCATTAGTACTTAGGGAATTTTTTGCATGATTATGAAATGTCTTTTGGTTCTTAAGCTTTTGGCATACTTTTTATCCCTAAGTACTGACATGTGTTTAGTACAGTACGGTATAGGCACATTACTATGCATCATGGGATTGATTCAAAACACCCTCTGGGCTACAGCCGACATTGGTTGAAATAGCCAGCAAGACAAGACTTGTTTGTCCATCAATACCCTTGGAAACAGATAGTCTACAACAACCAATCAAGTGCAAGATTGAGTGAAATTTGTCTCCTGTGATCACTTCAATGAAATGGAACGATTGTAGGTCTTGGGCCTATTGCATCCACATTGAGTTATTCCAACAAAGTTTAGAATTGTTACCACAAAAATACAAATTTCACAATATTAATATGATGAAAAATTCAATATTAAGATGGTGTCAAATAACATTCAGCAAATTTGAGGTTCCATCAACACATACTGCTCCTTGAGCATCTAGGGACCCCAATACGGGTACAATTCAAACATACTGACATAAAACTAAACTACAATCACTTCTACTTATTTCAAAACGATTTTGATATGTAGAATGTACATAATTTCCAATTTTGCTAGAAATTAAAGAAAAATTGTTGCAGATATTTTCCTCAATTGACCATTGCATACAGTTGAGATTGTTAATCCACCCACTCTTTAATAATTTCTTTAAACATGTCTACAGAAAATGCAATGGTATGCATGGTATGTGGGCTGCTGACTACCTGCTCTTTATAAAGAACAGATGGCATGCTTTTTGACAATGCAGAGCGTGGGGGCGCCGTGAGTTTGTGGTGTTAGATCTAAGCTTGTGGGCGCCCAGCGGGGACAGAGTATGTCCCCCCCTTCAGAATTTCAAACCGACTGGAAAAAATATGGGTTGGTCCAGCGGCGGAGTGCAGCGAAGGCAGAAAGTTTGGCGCTCCGATCTATTGAGAAATCCTGGATCCGCCACTGTGTACACAACAACCTTAACAAGCCAATAGGAGCACAGCAAAAACTATTATGATTACTAGCAGTACCTATCATTTAATTTAGTGGGCAACACTTTGGCCATAGGGGCACCAGGGTGACCCAGGGTTTAATATTTCTTTTTGATATTGCCAATCAAAAAGGATTAACAAGAGTGTATTGATGAGTACATAGTTTAATTGTTTGATGCATGCCCGGTTTACCGAAAATGGAGGTGGAGCTTGTGCGGACATATAGAAACAGCCTCGGCCTAAATCTTCTGGTTGAAGGCACTGGGCAATAAAGAAAATAGTCATTCCATTAAGCAGCATTAGATTTCATAAGTCAATACGCACCCTAAAAAGTCCATTTCTCTACCTCCGCTGCAGTGAGTCATACCTTGACGCAGCTTTTTACGCACGCGTCAATATGCTGCTTTGTGAGTGAATGTAAAAACGCCGTTCGCTTTAAGCAACTTCGTGCGCAGTTTGCTGGTGCGACTTTCAAATCTTGTGCTGATGTCACTGCACAGAGGTAGGGAAATAAAGTATAAAAGTCATAAAGGTGCACTTAAACATTATAGTGAATAGCCAGGAATGTCACAAAAAGGTTACACTGACACGAGGACATTCCAGAACAGAAAGAAGCGCCTCTAATTTTGTTGCCCCGTGTGGTCACCACCCTTCGTTCCCTAGTGGACTCCCCCTTAATTCCCTATCTTCCTCTTTATTTAATGATTCCCCACCTCTCCTCCCCCCACGCCCACCAGGTCCCACCTTCTTTTGGGTTCTACGTCTCCATTCCGCAAACCCCTACAAAGCGCACTCACTTCTATACCCTACTTACTCGACTCTTCGCTTTCTGTAGCTTCCCCCTCCTTGACTCCCCCTCCCCTTGAGCCGTTATATGCACCCCCCCTTACCTCCTCCCTTCTCATCACACACCCTCCCCCCACGCTCTCTCTCATATTTCATACCCGTATACTTTTCTTCTTTCTTTTCCCAGATTATTCCCCCCCTCTGACTCCTTTCCCTCTTTTCCTTGCTGCCCCCTCCTCCTGTCATCCTCGACCCCTTCTCCTTCAGCCACTCCGCCAACATTGCCACCCTTCACCCTACCTTTCCCCTTTACACCTTTCCCTCCCCCTCACTCCGATCCGCGGGTTCTCCCATCACTTTTTTTTCCCTCTATCTCCTCTTCTCCCCCCCACACCACTTACCTCCATCCACTCTCTATTCCCCCCCCATTCAAGGGCGGCTTGCTGCCCCCCAGTCCGCTCTCCTTTCCTACCTCCCTCCTTTTTCCCCACACGTTACCCCCGCCTACCACAATCCTTTATCCATCCACCTCGAACCCATTCCTAACTTTTTCACGCCCATCTTCCTCTTTCCCATTGACTTTCCTTCCCCCACGGTCCCCCCACCCCCTCCCCTCCTGCATCACTCCCCTCCGCAACGCACTCAACACCCGTTTCTCTCACACGGTTTCCATTCCCCATCACCCCAAACTCACCTCCCCCCCCCCTCTCACTCAATCCGCCCTTCTCACTCCCTTTTTTATTCACACCTCCTTCTCCCCCGTTCTCCTTTTCCTCCTTCCTACCCTTTCCCCCCCTTACTCACACGCTCATACGCGCAGCCTCCCTTCTCTCCATCTCCTCGCCCTGAATTTACCCTATTTCTACCCCTCTATCCCCTTCCCCCCAGTCTATTTTCCCCTTTAAACTAACCCTCCCTTACTCCTTTTAGTCCTGTGTTTGCTCTGCCGCAGTCATCACATCCCACCTCAGCTACAGCTCACTCCCCCGCCCCCCTCCTTGCTTCCACCCCTTCCTCCCAGGTATAATTAGCCCCACTTCAACTCTCTCCCAACTTCTTATCGCTTTCAGCACCCCGTCCTCCCCTCCCCCTCGCACCCCACGCTCTGCCTCCCCTCCTCACGCCTCCGTGCCTGCAGTGCCGCTCCCCCTCCCCCTTTCCCCCCCTCCCCTTTGACTACCCTCTCCCTCCCCCGCTACTCCCTTTTGCTGTCCCCTCTCCCCTTCTTATCCGCCCTTAGCCTCTCCCCATGATTCATTCCCCCCCCTCCTTCCCTCTTATTCTACACGAGCCTCACCTCCCCGTCACCCTTTCCTTCCCCCCCTCATTCACCTCTTTATCCCCCCACCTCACGTCTTATCTCTTCCACCACTTGCTCCCGACCTACTCCCTTCTCCCCTACCCCCCTCCTCCTACTCCTCTTCCCCCGTTTGTTCCATTCCCCTTCTTCTCCAGCCTCTCCCCTATCCCCTCCTTCACGCTGCCCCCCTCTCCCCCTCATCCTCCCTTATCTCTAAGTCGTTGTGTTTTACCCACGCGTTACGCCCACCCCCTGCTTTATTATCCATCTCTACATCTCCCCTCCAATTCTTTGTCTTCTCTCCCCTTCCCTACCTTCCCCTCACCAAGCACCCCACACCACCCCCAAAACCCCCCCCACCCCCTATCCCTTCAAACCTGGATTTTTTGCATATGTGGAATGCTACCAATGTACTGGATCACACCTGCAGTGAATAAGCCGAATCTGCCGTTTTATGTAATAATAAGAGGTTTAGTATTTTTTGAGTACGACAGAAAATCAAGCATAATTTTCTACGGACAATTTATGATAACAGGCAAGTTCAAATCAAAGTTTGCATTTTTCTTTTGTACAAATGGCAACCTAGGACAGAAAGCCTAGGCGGGGAGGGGAAGACAGAAATGTAGATGGAGAGATGATATCACATCTATGGGCACAACTTGGACAAGAGTGCACAGGACAGACGAGATGGCTATTACTTGAGGGTACAGCCAGAGGGTGTATTGAGTCAAAATCCCCAATGCACAAGTTTGGGAAATTTACATCATTAAGGATCAATGTGATCGCATAAAAACCTATTCTTAACATATAAAAAACCATGACTTTAATCTCATTTTAAGCCTACAACGCATTAGTACTTAGGGGAATTTTTTGCCTCATGATTATGAAATGTCTTTTGGTCTTAAGATTTTGCATTAATTTTTATCCCTAAGTACTGACATGTGTTTAGTTACAGTACAGTATAGAAGCCACATACTACATAGGGAGTGATTCAAAAACACCTCTGGGCATACAGCCGACCATTGGTGCAAAAAGTATTATTTTTTGAAGAGGTTCTAGTTTTGGCTGCCTATTGATTGACGTCATGTTACAATTTAAAAGTATCCGAAATACACTTATTGTGTTCTAGCAAAATAACCTAAGTACTTCTCGTCTTATTGTGTATCGCAGGTATTGCTGTTATATGGCATAGTTTAAAATTATTGGATTGGGACTTCCATTTTGATTTGAAGTATGATTAATGTGACAAGTGCCATACACTTGTTTAATTGGATCACTATAGTATATCTGGTAGTAACTTCCATAGTTTGATAAGATAGGTTGAATAATAATAATCATTTATGGCGACGCCATCTTGGATTCTCAAAAATGCTCAAGTATGCCAGCGTTTGGACCCGGCATATTCTTATCTACACACCCTAATCTATCATTTTCAGCCAAAAAATTGTGCCATACTCTAAACTTTACGGTCACATGCAGGTTCTACCTGAATATAGGCACATAGTGCCGCCGATATGGGTCACATTTCACCTTACTATACAATGGGTTGTTTTTCTCAACATGATACTATATTGATGGTCATTTTGTAGGTCATTGCTACTATAATTATAAATGGGTCATTTTTCAATTCTGGTCACAATACTATGAAAGGTCAAGTTTTATGTATATTCGGTAAAATCACAATGAAAATGTTGATTTTTCAATTTTCGGAAAAGTAACTATGAAAAATGAGACTGATTTGCTATGATTACTATGGAAAATGGACGGCGAAATGTCAAAGCCAACTATAGAAATGGGTCGAAATTTTGGAACCAACTATATAAAATGGTCATATTTTTACCAATTTTGGTCCTATTAAACATGGGTCAATTTTTTTACCTGGGGACGCACACCTCTACCCAATTTTGGTCGAGGGACCTCCCCCCCCCTCCCCACGGCTGAGTTGCACAATGAATGTGGCAGTGACATCCGCCACCAGCCAGCAGTTCAAATATCCCGGTCAAATATATTAAAGGGGGCATTTTGTGATCCACAGCCTCGTCCCCCCGACTTGCCTTAAACAGTGAAATTTGTACTCGGCTAAACCATTAGCCTAAGTATAGCATGTATGCCTGATATTACGTTGCAAAAACAAGTCTCCTCTGAAAAGAAATTCTAATTTTGTATTTTCTGTCCATAAACGGACAGAAAGTACAACATATGATTACACAGAGGCACCGTGATACAAACAATTTGCTCATAACTTCAAAACGCACCCATTTGAATCAACTTAAAATGTTGATATCACCTTTTCTCGTGCACATCGTGAACATTAACAAAAAATTAGGTGCTAAGATCACTATATACAACTTTAAAGTGCAATGAGAGACATATCAGGTGTCCCTAAAAAACATGAAAGGTACTGATTTGTCCCTGAATTTAAAGCTTTCCTTAAAAAAAACACATCTGAAATGATTAAGCGGAGAAATGTTTCTTGGTAAAAAACCTAATTTTGTGAAATTTATAATTTCTATAGGGCAAATATGAAATTCAGCTTATGTTTTACTTGAAATATAAGCAAATCAAAATTGCCTTGTTTTCTCTCTTTTAAGACTTTCTGAAGCCGAGTACGTTCTATTTAGAAGCAATCTATATGAAATTACTATTAGACACCATTTTGAGTGCCTCAATCTCCTCGTTTCACCTTTAATTTTCCTTCAGTTTCATATCTTGAAATAAGTGCAGTGTTTTAATGAAACTGATTAACCATGGGGGTACAGTGAGGGGCGCCTGCTCATAACCTAGCCTCCCAGCCAGCCCTCCCCAAATGAACTGACGTTTGTACAGGTGTCCCTACGGAGAAGGGCCCAAAATCGCCCCCTCAGAAAAGGCCTCGGCACCACACTTCTCCCTCCCCCCCATTTGCAAAGGTCTGGTTAATGCCACTGTTTATAGAATTGATTTCATTATGTATGATTATTGCTGTGACTAACCTTTTAACACCATATATTGTAATTATGAATCTGTGATTCTGGTGTTTGTCTTTTTTTCCATAGAATGCAAAACCCATCTAATGCTTATCATGTGTAAAATCAAATATTCTTGTCCATTCCCAATGTGACTGAGTACTGACAGAAAGAAAACAAACACTTTCTCTTCACTATCCTACTGAAATAATGCCAGAATATGTTATTTCATTTCTTACCGGGTTTGAACCATAGACCTTTTGTCCAATATCAGGGTCTTCTGAAACATTCTCATGCGGAATTCAGTGTGAACTAACGGGCTCAAAGCTAAAGAAGGGAAAATATATAGGCCTATTTTAAAAAATATTGTGTGTGGGGATGTACCGCATTGGGTGCACAATCCACTACTGACTTTCGAGGACACCGGAGTGTGAATTTAATAAGGAAAATGGGGGGCCTACCCAACTGTAGACCATCCCCGGTTTTGCGACACAGCACATAGTCCCCCAATGGCTAAAAGCTTATAGGTCCCAGGAAATGAGATAAACCTAGTCCAAATCTTTACGGGGCATTCCATTCCAATAAACAGGGCCACAAAAAAGAATACACTACCAGTGACATCATTAGTGAAACTATTGATTTTCAGTCAGTGCCATGAATAGATTCACACCAGTCACCTGGAATTTTCTATTACTCTCTGAAAAATCAATAGTCACTAATGATGTCATCACCAACCCAAATATTGAATGCTTTCTCGCCCCTCCTTGTAGACTTGACACAAACCACATCAATTATATTTGCATTTCCTGGGACCTTTACAAATGCAAAATACATTTAATGGGGTGTGTCCCCAATTTTTTCCCGACCCCTTATGATCAGTAAATCTTCTCAAAATGTAATTTTTCCTATGGGTAAATTGATACACTTTGATATTGTTTTCTTGTGCAGCTATGATAAGCCCAACAAGTATCATCAAACGCTTTAGAAAAGTGGAGAGCCAGGCCCCTCCACTTTCAAAAGTGAGGGCCATGCATGGCCCCTGCTTCTGCTGCCACTGGTTTCTTTGGATTCTTCTTAGCGTGTCTACAAGTCATTCGTAATGGCTTGTACTGGTGTCAGGATTTATTCAACTGTGTAAGCTGATCCGGGGCCGCGTGTATCTATGATACGGACGCTCCTAACATGGCCCGCATTTTTTGAGACTGGGGGCGGATTGGGAACAGTCAGGGGTTTACACCCCTACTCTTATTCGACACTTACTGCGATGTACATGTACAGTTGTGACTCTCTGTACACGGGACCGACGGCTTAACGTCCCCTCCGAAGGACGGGATGCTTTCATGATTCATTTGCCCAATTCCAAGTGAACCATGGAGGAGAGCGGTATTCTGTATTTAATCAATAGCTCGTATACAGATTAAATCCAGAATTGAGCACCCGAGTAAATCCCAGCAAGTGGCCCTACCGGGATTTGAACCCGGGATTTTTGTTTTGGTATATTTGCGCCACAGGCAAGCACCCCAACCACTAGACCACGCTCTCCCACATGGTTTCTTTGGATAAGTCTTCATAAAACATTAATAGGTTACATAATGAGGAAACTTATTTTGAGGATTTTCATTCAAGTTTAAACTTCAGAATGACCTTGTACTTCGAACATTTTGATCCTTAACATGTCTAGTGTTGAAAATCAATTTTGTATTTTGTTCTTACCGTTACTCTAATGTGAGATTTGATTTCTCGTAGCTCCTGCCGCAGGCCCTCTGTCAGAGCTGTGACTGCATATTTGGTTGCTGAGTACATATGATTACAAAATCTTGGAACTTGATGCCCTGCAGTGCTAAAATTGGGGAAACAATATGAAAATTGTGATCCTTCATAGCTTATCCTCAACTTCAAAAATCATGATTTAATATTCTGATCTGTAATCACATCAAGTATGTTTGTGTGCATTTTATCTTAAAGTAATGGTACATGATTTGAGGAAAAATGTGACAAAAAATGTACTCTTATTTTGCTGTTAGTAACAAAATTCTTTCAAAATGTAAACCACTTCCATAAATCCAAAATGGCCAGAAAATTTACAACAAACTTGAACAAGAATCAGTCTACCTTTTCTGCTGGGCTAATTTTAGGCACATATTTTGTGATTCTAGCACTCTATCTATTATGCATCAGTAGATATCCTTTATTCCCAAGATTTCTGTTGATTCCGATCTTGCATTTTTGGTGTTATTGATAGTGAACGCATATGTATCACAGTGAATTCCATGAAGTGCGTGAATTGCTGTGTTCGCAGCAAATTCATGCACTAAAATTCCCCAAAGTCTAGAATACAATATCGGATGGTGCCATTAGCAATGTGGATGATAAAATGGACAAGGGCAAGCAACACACATACTTGCCATTGCAGTACAAAAATACTGAAAGGATTAAAGCGTATTTATATTTTGACCACAATGTGACTCTTTTTAGATATCCAGTGTGGCTTTTTTTCCTCAATTTTATTGACCTGTTATATGTACCATAAGCCCATCATCAACATTCCTTTCTCTCATAGACTTAATTGTAGCTCCCGTGTGCAATGCAATAACTTAAACCAAAACGTTGACCTGAAAACGACAAAAACAGAAAATGATTTCTGGAGAGAGTTAACTGGCATTTGATTTCAGCATCTGCAATCTAGAATGCATTGACTTATAAAAAAAAATCAGTGTTTCCCAGAATGCATGTGTTGAATGGAATGAATGCATCGTAGTTTGCGAATGTGGTCAAAGGTCACTATAGGTCAAGTCTTGTGTTCATGAACTACGTGTCTTGGGCTAGTGGTCCTTCTGACAATAGTTTGTAAAGGGTATAAGCAGCGATTGTATAATGTGAGGAGAATTGAAAAAATATGGAAAGGCATATAAATCATGGAGAAGTGTGTACAATTCCATATAATGCTTTAATGTAGAAACAAATCACCAAATAGTGAAAAAAATGAAGTATTGATGAAGGAAAAGTTGTCTCACCGTCTCCCCCGCAAATAGACATTCAGCGACGGCGTCTCAAAAATGCATAAACAGCTGATTGTGGAGTACAGAATAAACAAAGATCAAATAATGTTTGTGTTTGAGGGTCAAAAGTATTGATCTGATGCCACAATATCACGCTGAAAATCTGTGATATTCACCAGGGAACGGATTTGTTTGATCTCAAGTCGGAATTTTGATACGCACGTATAGAAAATTACAGATCAGATAAAAAGTAATGCCTTATCTTTCAGTCTGACCTCAGAGATTCGACAAAATATGATTATTTTTGGTTAATAATGAAAAATAGTCAACTAGAACTAAAGATAGAACCTATAATGCACAATGTCCGAAATTTGAGATGAATCGGATTTTTCGTTTTGATCCAGTAAAACCACAATTTATGTTGTAGTATTACGTCCCCATCAGGATACTGGGTATAACAAAAATTCCGGCATCCGGAATTTAGAACACAGGTGTGATTTTCTATATGAAGGAATGCGTTTTTAGCTTAGCCCAATTTCACACAGGTGGGATTTTAGTCTCTGGACAAGCATTATGTAACGGCCACACCCCCGATTTTTTTTTTGGCCATTGCGGGGGTTGAGCGCCCTCCTCAGGGGAAATCTCTGCCCGTCGCGCCTTTAAACACAGTTTCACGCCACCCCTTGCCGGTTCGGTTCTTGTTCGCCTCTCCCTGCCCCGGTCACCACCCTCTCCCCCCTCTGCCTTTTGCTGCTTTTTCCGCAGGTTGTTTCGCATTACAAATCCTTGCTAATCCCTTTAACACTTCTTGGTCAAGTGATCAAGATCGTGATCAAAACATGTGGTAGCTATTATAAACTGGCTGCCCTTGGGCCAGGAGGTGACCATCAATGTTATTAGCCACCTGCTTTCTGCTGCAGGTGGCAGTTAGCATTTCAGTTTTTCAGCAGTATCTGCTCAATGAATTGTCAGCAATCAGAAACCAGTATGTAAAGCCCGGGGGGGGGGGGCAGGGGGGCAAGTTGTATTCAAAGGTGGATATGATAGTTTGATACCTGGACTTCCAAAAGGAAACCCTAAACAAATATTTTCAATGAATAAAAAAATACCCTAAACAAGCAATTTTGTCTGTTTTGCTACCACAAACAAGTATTTTTGTCAGTGTTACTTACTTGAAACAAGCCAAGCAAGGCATTGCGTTGATAAAACCCTTATGATCTGGCTTGATATGTGTTGCTTCACTTCCAAATTACAATATTTTGATTGACTTTGATCTTAAAGGACATAACAATTTCGGGGTTATGAAAAAACATACCCTTTTTGCCATATTGTGCTGTTTTTGACACCCTAATCAATGTACAAGCGTACATCGGCCAGTTGGAACAAATAGACTCTTTTACGTGTTTTCTTGTTCACGAATCATATTCAACGTTAAATACAGTGGCACCCCCCCCCCCCCCGGGTCAAATGCAGCAACAACTAAAATGACTTCTTTCAATGAGGGGAACACTTCTATTAGTAATGGAACATCTGCAAACAGTGAAGAAAGAAGCAAGTGAGTGCAAGTGGATTGAAATGGGTGTTAAGGGAACTTTCCTTCTCCTTGGAAAGGTGGGGGTTCTATATATTATTGGGTATGACACAGTCATTTTTAAAGACCCTATCAATCACATGCAACATTGCATTTTTACTGAATGTTTAGTAAGTATATGTAATGAGCAAAAAATACATCGCGGTCCCCATACCGGGGGGTGTCGTCTGCTGTCGCGGATTGTGAATGGGGCCACCAAAGTCACATGAGGTCACCAAACATGTCACCCCACCTCGCTCCCTCCTTTCCACCAAGATTACATCATTGTAAGCCCTTACGGAATGTACGCCATGCAATTTATTAAGGGTTACCATTTTGACCACAGACACAAAGTACAAAGGCATTACAACCAGAGTAATCCCTATTGCCTTCCGCAATTCTTGCAGGCGACACAACAAAGAGTGCACATTTGGTTGTTTACCAATGTGAGTTTTAGTATTTTATGGGGCTTACAAAAAAACACATTGTTAGCTCTCCTATCAAACAGATATATTGGCATGAATTTGGGTGTGGCCATTTTGTGATCCACTGACACAAGACCCGATGAATTTCTACAGAATAAAGTGGCACTTTTTATTCTGTTAAGTCTGCTGTGAATTAAATCAGGCTTCCCCCTAATTTTCACCTATCATAGCTTGACAAACAGTGGACTATGTGGTTCATCAACGACCTTAATGTTAGCAACCAATAAACCAAGGAATATGGTGGTGCATGCAATGGGGACCTTATTATCTTGATACAAGTTTCAAACTTAAGAGACATGAAGGAAATCTCCAGAAAAGAAAATTGTGCCCTATTTTTTTTTAAACTGGGGTTTCCCACATATTAGATGCTTTACACATGTATTAAAGTGAAGGAGAGATTTTTGATACAAATTTCTCTCCAAAAACTGTCACTTTTTTGATCGGATGTAGACCACCTACGAGAACGTTTCGAAGTTAATTGGACAAACAAGCACGAAGAACACGCAAACCTGTTTAAACTTGCTTCATCAGTGTCCCCATTGAACACGTTCCTTTGAGTTCTGTCGTGCACGACAGAAAGTACTAAATCATATCTTATTACCTAAAGACAGGGTATTAAGCTTATTCACTTCAAGGTGTGGTCGAATACATTGGAAAAGCTATTTTTACCAAATATGCTAAAAAAATAGACAGGTTGTGTGATAAAAAATTGGGGCGCCATCTTTTGGGAAATTTCATGCTTTTTTTTTTTTACTTGCACCTGATGGGAATAAGGTAAAAACACTGTCTTTATGTAATAAACTCCTCAAAAAAAGTTTGGAAACTTTTTTTTGTTGAGTTGCATCTTGTTTTATTTGAAGGTTATTTTCAAAGTGTTGAATATCAGTGAAAAGGTCATTCTTTTCTCTTTACAGTGACACCTCATTTGTAACAATCACTTATGCCATGGCTGAGTACCTCTCCTTTGATTACAGGCAGGTCTCAAATAAAATGTGCCAAACTAATGCAACTGATTGTTGGAGACAAATAATGGCAATTTTGGCACAGTTTGTTGGAGACCTCCTTGTCTTGCAAAGAGAGTTACTCAATCATGGACTACGCGTTTTTTTAAAAATGAGGTGTTGCTGTGAACTGATACTGTCACTGATACTAAATAGTATGAAAACAACCTCCACATAAAATGAGATATGACTCAACAAAAAAAAGTTTCCAAACTTTTTTGAGGGGTTTACATTGTTGGCTTGGTACTCTCTGCCATGCACAACATAACACCCAACATGCTTCTCTACAGGTTTCTCAGCAGACAAGTTTTTTCTACCCGTTTGTCCAATATACATTCAAAAAAATTTCCGGTAGGTATTCTACAACCATGCAAGTGCAAATTTATAAGAATTTGTATCGTCAGAAAATCTCATGTCCCTTTAGCAAATTACATCTGATTTTCAGTTAATTCAATACACATTAGGAAAGAAATAACTTACATCTAGCATGTGCTTCCAATCCTCCGTTTTACCTTCAAGTAATGATGCGGGGTGTGCCAACCCTGCATTATTAACACACACATCTACTCCTCCAAACTTCTCTTTGATTTCAGCAAACATTGACAAGATCTCATCAGGTTTGGATAGGTCACATTGGATTCCATGTAAAGAACCAGCAACATCAGGCCTCTTCAGTTTAGATGCTGTTTCCTTGTTGTAGAAAAAAAAATGATGCAGCCATCAAGATCCTAGATTCCATGAGAGGAATTGTAATTAGATGTCCATAATCTGCAACCCCCCCCTATGGGCATCACCAAAACATTGACCTTTTATTCAAAAATAAAAGGGTCACATTTGAGGTCCACCACGTGTCACCACACCCCACCCCCTCCTTCCACAAGCCCTTATGGAAGTCATACAGCATGAAATATATTAAGGATTATTAACATTCCTGATCACAGAGCCCCATACCATTTACCCCAAATACACACACACACAGTCATACGACCAGAGTAATCCTATGTGCCTTCTGCAATTCTTGCAGAGCGTAGAGGTCACAAAAAACAACTTGAACTGTGCTACTATTTTGCCAATTTGAAGGCTATATTGTAAGCATATTTCTTCATCAAATTGTTTTAAATAAATACTTCAAACCAGTTTGTACCAAAGTTGAGATAGTGACATCTCCAACCACAATGCTACATAAGGGTATAATAGGAATGAGGAAGGAAGTGGAATGTGGGTAGGGGATGGAAAGTTTCCAATCGGGCAATTCAGGTTTACGTGGCAAAAGTAGGTATACAACTATATGATGGCAATGGGAATCTTATGTCACCCAAGTGTGATAAAAATGTTAAACCACATTGTAATACGATTATCTGGAGTTCCGCAAGGGCGACAATGATGTAACTCGGTGGTGGAAAGAAGCGGGTTGATATGAGTTCTCGACCTGATTAGTTGTTGGCAGTAAAATACACTATTAAGTATCTAATTTGCATAATTTACGAGGAATTTTCCTGCAAGGCCTGTGTACAAGTTTTCTGGAATTCTTGTAAGGCGTTATTATTGATGTAATTTGGTGAAGGAAGTGGGCTAAAGAGTTCTTGACATGATTAGATTGTGGGCATATTTCGGGCAAAATGAGTATGAAAATCAGCTAATTCTATTTGTATTAAAATATGCAAAAATAGCATAATTGCTAATTATTGAACGGTTACAAGTACATCAAATTCCTGCGCTGCATGAAAGCCTATCATGGGGCCACATCTTTTTTGCAATTTGAAAGTGAATGAGTGTAGTACAAATGAAGCCAATTAAATATCTAATTGCCTGTATCTCTGAAACGGTACATCGTATAGGCAAAATTCCTCCGCTACATGAGCCTACTAATGCCATATGGAGGGGGTGGGGTGTTGGGGAGGGGTGGGATTTGCAGGGTGTTGGGGCAGGTGGTATGACTGTTGCACACACAACAGCAATACAGAACCAAACAGAAGCACAAGGTGTTGGGGGGAGGGGTGGAGGGTGTTGGCGGGGTGTTGGGGGAGGGGAATGGTCGGGTTGGCGGGGTGTTGGGGAAAGGGGAGGCGGGTTACAGGATATTTGGAGTTGGGGGGTGGGGTATGTGAGAGGGTGTTAAGGATGGGTAAAGGTGTTTGCCCGTGTTGGGTTTGCAGAGTGTTGGGAGTTGGTGGGGTGGTTGGGGAGGGTGTTTAACGGGGTGTGGAGAGGGGGTGGTGTGTTGAGTTGCATTTATCACATGTTAGTGATCGCGACATTCAGCATGGACATATTTTACGCTCGTAAATATGAGTTCGCCTTGTTGGTAATTGATGGAATGGCCCCTTAAAAAAGGTTAAATTAAGGAATGGTCCTTTACAATGTTAATGTATGGAGATGGCCCTTTTTTGGAAATGCCCTTTAAATGCAAATTAAAGATATTCCTTTTGACTTTTTACGTGATGGAATGGCTCTTTCATCTTTTACAAATTAAAATTTGTAAATGATAGAATGGCCCTTTAATTGGTAAATAAATGAGAATACAAAGCAATTGGTGTCCTGAGGTGAGAACGTCCCACCAGCAACTCTCAGCATATGCTAAAAGGGCAATAGTTTCCACAAGCTCAAGGTCCCGACCAGCAAAATTTGAAAACTGGAGTAACTCAATTGCCATTTGTTGCCGGGTGTGACATGCCGGGTTAATAACTTGATCAAAAATTGACATCACCCCAACCCCTGACGGAGCCAGGGGAGGAGTGGGGAAATGAATTAAATGGGTATTAAGGGCGCTTGTGCCCTCCTACAATACTTCATAGGTTTGGCTACTCTAGCTCATCTAGAAAAAACAATATGGACAAATGTTGACCTTTTTGTGCATTTTTTTACCCTTTTAATGTCCCCCACCCCTGTCGATCCAGGGGAGACCCTAGGGGAATGATTACATG
>JAMKCH010017907.1:0-23362 GCA_023653785.1 Ophioderma brevispina
GTTTACGAATAAACTATGATGTCTGGAGAGTTTAGGGGTGATACTTGAGGACGAGAGGTGTTCGTTGAGTGTAGTTGTTGGGAAAACTACCACTTCATTATACACTCATTTAAATAACACTCGCTCCCGACATAAAACTCACACACACCTAAGGGTAAATCCTTACCCTGGCACACCATTCAATTTACCCCCACCTCGATTAACGACATGCGTCTTATTGCCCTCGAAAAAATACCAATCACCAAGAACATATCATTCTGCAGCCGTGGAATCAGTCTGGATTAACAAACTACAACACTAACTCCACGCGGCATTAATGTTGATGCCTAACACTCAATTCCGTTCCTTGTCGTTAACCCACCCCCTCCGCCGGTTACGTTTTGTCTCCGCCTCGTTTGACCATTAAACATTTTCCCACCACTCTTCCATCATACCTTGTCACCGTGTATAGGTCATCACCTCTCGTTTGGTAAGCCAACCTTTTTTTTCATTTTTCTTTTCATCGCCTCCCTCGGGAATTTTCCACTTTTGCATCTTGTTTGTGTGGTTTAGTTTTTGTTTTTGTCGCCACCTCCCCCCCTGTTTTATTGTATTCCCCCTTTTTCTTTTTGATTTCTTTCATTCAAGCCTTACACCAAGGCCTAATGCCGAAACGGGTTTGGCTGTTGTCCTCAGTACTTGCAACGATCCGCTGGTCCAATATTTTCTCTCTTTTTAATATTTATTCCATGGACATAAATATCAGTTTGATCGTGTGTCAACACTACTTTTGTAATGTCTCACATTATATATATATATATCTCTATATATCTATATATATATAATATCTATAATATCTATATATATATCATATATATCTATATATATATATAAATACATATATCGACTATAACTACATATCTATAGCATACTCTCTCTCATTAATCATCCTCCAACTATCTTTTATATCTAATATGGCAACCGTTGGGGGCTTTTCTTGAATATATTAATGTAATTTCTTTTTTCCCTCAATATCAGTGACCAAGGATGTACACCCACGTTCCATTGACTAAGACAACGACTTCAGATGCCTGGGACTGCAAAGCCAATAGTATTGTCCATGACGTTTAAAAAAGCTGTTGAGTTGTTATCACCACCGCCCAATTAAGATTGGCGCCTATAGCCTCATTCACGAAGAAATAAACTCAAACTTCGTGCTGGGAGTTCAAGGGTCCAGTTAATTGCACACACTGTATACCCTGCTAACTTTCTTTATTCGTGAAGACACAGTTAATTTGTGTTCTACGTCATGAAAAATAACTGTCAATCTAAAAATCGGGTGAGGTATACACCTGCATCTTTTCAGAGTTGTATGGATAAAAACCAATGGCTCTGCAGTCCAGATGAAAAATGACTCTGTGAAGTGTTTGTTCTTCTGCCTACCGAGCCCCCATTATTTGCTGGAGTCAATGAATCATGATGTCCATCCCGGGTAGTCGCTGATATTCAGGGCATAAATGAGATGACATTTAAGGCATTTTCTAGAGAATGTGCACATACTATGACGTGAGAACACACGGAGAACTATTTATATTTATTAGGAAATCATTTCGAAGAATGATTTACTTCCCCGGGGTCCACCACCTTTGTCCTTATCCGAGCATCTTTTTTGCTTTGGCCTCATTGCCTAATCTGGAAACTAGCAATATGTGTCAAAAACGTGTGAAGCATTCTGCTAGCGGTGAATTGTGAAACTTATGATATGGTGTTTTTGATAGCATATCAAACTACTGACTAACGGCCATCCCACAGAATCGGCAAGTTTCCCAGGATTAGAGTTGAACTCGTTGTCTTTGCTAAACTTTATTTTTACGAATGAAATGTAAGTCTTTCGTGTCTTACCCTTTCCACACAGGTCGACAAAGTTTGTTTGGGACACAGTTCCGACTTGGATTGAGAGTGGCAAAAATGAAGGTGCTCAATTAGATGTTGTGTCGGGTCGGACATGGCGAACAAGGATAGTTTAAAAGTGAACTACTGATTCTCCGATTTTAGAGATACATGCGAATTGCTAGGAAGAGGTTCAGTTTAACGTGGCATTCTGTGTTCCTTTTGTTTTAAAACAAGACGCATAATCTCAGGTTCAAAATGCTTTGTACCTTAAAAAAGACTCTAGTTGGGCCATTTAATTGTACACAAAATAAAGAACTGTATAAAAACAATACATATTTATGGGATCTGAATTAAAATTAATTCAATACCTTTATAGTGTGTTCACGAAAAATACAATGGGCAATTTCTTATGCACCCTTAATCATCACCTGATTTTTTTGTGGCATTGTAAAGGTACGTGCGATAAGGCTTAAGCGTCTGATCCGGCTTTCAATTGTAATTTATTTATCATTGATGGGATTGATTACAATGCCAACGGAAAGCGAAAAAATTACACACTTTTAGGCGCCTGCAGAGCTCCAATAACTGCCATTTATTATTAACACTTAAGTGTACAGGGGGTCCACGTGGACCCCACATTTTTTTTTAACGCGCGCCCATATGTTTTAAAAACGCTAATCTTTTGGCCACAATTTTTGTAATGCCTACTTATCATTACGCATACAACTGTAACGAACGGCACTGCGTTCAGTTGTCTTCTTTTCACGCTTGATATTCTTTTGTCGTCTTGGAACCCAGATTATAGCTCCCAGCTGACCATATCTCCTTTTACAATCTTAATTTACCTGCGTTTTAAGGGCCAAACGCCCTGCCCCCAGGCCCGTTTTTTACAAAATGTTACTAGATATAGAGTGATACGACAGTGAAAATACAAACAAACCAAACAACCAGAACTAAAAGCACTTTCTTTTCTCTTTCTTATTACTACAAATGTGATCTAGTACCATTGCATCATATCATCAAATTCAAGACGTTACAACTGGTTTATAGAACGAGCCAACAACACCAAATAAAATACGACGGGCTTGCAGCTTATGTTTTCACAAGAGACATTGACAAGGCGTTCAGTATTGCCAATACTGTGGCAGGCAGGGTCTGTCTGTAGCGGAAATTATACTTCGCATTGATAATTCAGAAATATTACCAAAACCCGAAGTGTCAGTTAGGCCCATGTAATATTCTCGGCTCTCGAATGCATTTCCTTTTTTTGAACGTTACTAATTGCGTTACTATCTCTGGAACATGAGTTGAATTGACATTGGCTTTTCAACAAAATAAAGCTCTCAAAATGGCAAAAACTCTAAATTGAAAATAAGGTTTTAAGTTTACTCGTCAAAGCATTCATTTTTCATCACGTTTCATGTGACCGACATTGATCCAGAGGGTGGGAGTTCATTTAACACTAAAGTGGAACCCAACCTGTTGTTGTTTTTCGCGCGCCATGTGTAACGCTATATTATTTTTTTGCCCAAATTTTATATAATTTGCCTAATTATCTTTGCGCTTAATTTTTGTTGGGAAAAAATCATATCGGCCATGGCATTATTCTCTGTTTCTCTTCTGCTATTAGCATAAATACGCATTTTGGTGCGTTATTCAAAACTTATTTTCACCCTTAAATCGTACTGGTATGATTTTTAAAATTTTTATTGCAGCAATGTAAATTTTTTTTTGCGAATACACACAAAAAATCGCTTTTTGACCGCCATATTGAATCCGCACAACCGTTTTTAATATTTTTTCCTGGTATGTGGTCATGGGAAAAGTGGTTTCAGAGTGGGTATCCACGTAACCCCCCCCCCCCCCCATTCCACTAAACGGGAGTGCGCAAGACCGTATGCACTTAAGCGTTAACCGAGCAAAGTGTCCAAAAATTTGTTATGTTTTTATCCATTTGGTGCGTGTCGAAAATGATATTTACACCCGTAACAGCAATACTAGCATCTCAATATTTATGATTCCATTAATTGTTTACAGCGTTTTTTAAACAACGAATTCCTTGGAAAATTGTTTATGGCGTGTTCATCAATTGTCGAAGATGTTTGTCACCACAAGTATTAATTGTTACAATTTTAATCATAGCCTTAATATCCAACGTAACATTATATTTGTTGTTTAACTTCATTAATAGCTTACATGATCAGGTGTAAACGCCTGTTTTGAACAATCGCCCGTAGCAACCATTTGGATGTACCAAGAGGTCTGATCGGCAGAGAACTAAGTGGCTATTAAACACATATTTTAACGGATAGAGAAATATACTTCTACTACACGGCACAACATACCGTATACCAGGGTTAGATAACAAGAAGAACCCAAAGACGAACCCTTATATTGTGGACAGTTTAGAGTGCAGCGTCCTTTATTCAATGAGTAAACGTAAAAAAATAATATCCTTTTCATTTAAATAAAGAATACAATCAAACATTTCCTTATGTACTAAAACGTAATGGGCTGTTGAACACAGATAGCTTTTTCACGTTCTGTCCACGGCAGGTACGAACAGCTGTCCAGATTTCATTTGGTTTAATTTTTTATACAAAATTAAAGGACTATTCCGTCATTTGCCAGTTAAGGAGAAGGTTGGATTACAACGTAGGAGTCATTAGAACGTGTGTGGTATTTCACGATGGTCACCGGCCTCAACTCTGCAAGCAACTTTTCGGCCAATTGAGTTGAACAGAATTTGGACAAATTAACTCTTGTTAATGCTTCTTATTAGTCGCTTCTTGAAACGTAACTCCTGTGGCGCCTGTCTTCTATTGATCACTCTTTGAGATAACACACGTATACCTACTACTCAAGCCGGGTACTCACGGCACTCTCGCTGAGCCATTCTGTTCGTCTACTCCTAGGAAATGCAGGAACAATTCGGTTTTGAAGCTCTTGAATAGTTGCTGGTGGACTTGTCTCGTAAATACCATGGCTTAAATGTGTCCCAAAAGAAGAAGTTAAATGAAGTAAGGTCTGGTCACCTTGAAGGTCAGTTGACCCCATGGCAATTCCGACAACTCGATGCCAAAAAGTTCTTGCAAACGATTCTGCTCATAACGCGAACGATGGAGCGGTTGCACCATATTGAACATCACACAAACATCTGATCACATTGTAATCCAAATCTTCTTAACTGGAAAACAACGCTTGGTAACATAATGGAACCAAATGAATCTTGACAGCTGTTCATACCTTTAAATTGCCGTGCCGTGGACGAATGTTAAAATGGTCTCTGTTTTTCAACAGCCAATAACGTAAGTGCATACGGGAATTCAAGCATTATTTTGAAATTAAGCTTTTACATCATTGCTTATACGATGATTCACTCTAAACTTTTTACAATATAGGAGTCATCTTGGGTTGTACTTTTTGGCTCACCCTGTATATGTAAAAACTTTTTTTCACGTATTAACTTTATAACAAAACCCTCCAAATATTCCTTTAGCTCTTTTGACAAGAAGTCACATTGCCCACTGCTAAAGTTGGCATCTTATGTACAACCAAAGAAAAATATTAGAGGTACTCACAATAACATACAGACCTATTACTGCATCGATATTCATTGAGCTTGATTTGTGAAAAATTACTCGAATCCATTTGCTCCTATCACTTATTTCTTTCTCTGGACTTGTGTTTTTATTGGATACCGTTACAATAAATGCGAACTGTCAAAACATAATGTCATTGGTTTCGTCTCTATGACATTCGAACATGGCCAACACATTTGACGTGCTTAACATGACAACTTTACCACTTTGAAATGATCTTTTCTCCTTTCTTGATTTCGCTCTTGTATTTCTGCTGTTAGACTTCAATTTTTAAATATTTACATATTAAGCTGATGAATTATGTATTTTAATAACAGTGGACTTGAAGGCTTAACGGAATTTATGGAGATAAAAACTGTAAGTTTGTTTTTATGCGTTTTAGAGATGTCCCGTTTATATTCAATTTAAAAATACTATTCTCGGGCTTCATGATGCTTCCAGTTTCATTGCTACTAGTTATACATTTTCCGCTTCTCTTGCCTGCCTGTATGTTTTCAAGAGAATAAGAATCAGTCATGCAGAGAAGAAGATTGCACCGATTTCCATTGGAAACAGTATGATTGTCAATAGATTTTACTGCAACTTTTAAAGGTTCAACGAGAGATTTCACATATCAGGTGTCCCTAAAAAATTGAAAGTACTGATTTTTGCCCTGTTGTAAAGCTTTCCATCAGAAATAACCCCATCTGAAAGGATTAAGCTGAGAAATGTTTCTTTGGTACAAAAATTTTGAAATTTCTAAATTCGTATAGGAGCAAATACGAAATTCAGCCTATGTTTTATAGTGAAATATAAGCAAATCAAAATCACCTTTTTCCTCTCTTTTAAGGCATTCCTGTAGCCAAATACAGGGTAAGAAATGTATTGAGTGTCTATTCTACATGAAATTACTATTATGACACAATATTTGGGTGCCTCAAAAATCTCTCGTTGCACCTTTAAATCCTGGGGTGGGTTCGCCGGTTCGGTCAAGTGGGCATAACTTCAACAATACCATACATCAACTCCGGATCAAACCACCCACCATCAGTGCTCAAACACATCCAACCTTCAATAGCAAAACGTATCTCTGATTTATCTTCCAATGAAGAGGTTTTTAATAAAGCAGCCCCAACATACAACCAGGCCCTCAAAGCAAGCGGGTACAAAGATCATATCACATACAACAAAACCACCCACCCTCGCAACACACAAAAACAACCCAGAAAAAGAAACGTAACTTGGTTTAATCCACCATATAGCAAAACCGTTAAGACCAATGTTGGGAAATCATTTTTGAAGTTGATTGACAAGCACTTTCCACGGGGGCATGTTCTTAACAAAATATTCAACAGAAATACAATCAAAGTAAGCTACAGCTGCATGCCTAATATGAAAACCATCATAAAATCGCATAATTCCCGCGTACTTCAGGACGCACCGCAGAAATCCTGCAACTGCAGAAACAAAGAATCCTGCCCCCTTCATGGGAAGTGCTTATCCGAGTCAATTATATATAAGGCTACTGTATCAACAGGTGATACAAGTAAGGTCTACATAGGCCTATCTGGTGGTACATTCAATCTAGATATAATAACCACACAATAAGAAGTATCAGAAAGAAACTGAGTTATCAAAATATGTATGGCGATTAAAATCAAATAACCAAAACTTTGAAATCAAATGGGATATTGTGAAAAAATCAAGTACAAAAATGCGACAATCTGGCATTTGTAATTTATGTTTGCAAGAAAAGCTGGAGATCATGCACGTGAAAGACCAATTGATCAATAAGAAATCCGAGCTAGTTACCACTTGTCGCCATGGATACAAGCCACCCAGCCATGTAAAAAAGAAAGGGAAGTAACTCGTGCTGTGCAGTTAATCAGTTGGCTGATGATCACCGTGTGATATATATATATATATATATATATATATATATATATATATATATATATATATATATATATATATATATATATATATATATATATATATATATATATATATATATATATATATATTACAGATGTTGCCATTGTGTATATGTATTCTTTCTAATATTGACGTTATTTTCTTTTTGTCAAGGTCTACGTGAAAGTTCCAGAAGGGAGTTCATAATCAACGTAGCTTCCAAATTCTCTTCGTGCTGAAAGACGAACGTCGATGATCTTTAGCGCAAGTGCTATAGCGCTATGGATGAAAACTACTGTAATAATTATAATACTCTTCTACAGAGAGAAGGAAAGATTATAACGACAAACAAATCGCCGAACAACTTTCGTGTAAACAACAAATAATAGTTTCCAGGCTGACACAACTACCTGCCCATCACTCTACAAAGGAGCTTAGATTTGGTTGATAATTCCACAGAGATTTTCCCACAAGACAATGACAACGTTAAATGTGTTTGTTCCGATTTAAGTGTATAGTGTATGTGTTCTCACTTAATATGAGAACCTGGTATTTGCACACAACCACAACCATGTTTTGTGGTAAACAAACTTGCAGTATTGATGGTAAACGCGATATTGCGTATTTTAACGCCATATTCAGTGAAGTGCGGCTTTTATGCATGGGCAATATTGTTTCGAGTACTGTGCCACGCTGTCTTGAAGCTCACGGAAGATTGCAACACGACAAAAGAAACAAAACACAGATTAATTAAAATACACAAAGGAAGTCTAGCTTCGTCGACACAAGCTTTAATAGTCAACATAATAAATGCAAGGATAAATATCTACTTTTCATAAATAATAAACAATTAAATACAAATATTGTTGCGCGTTTCAATGAAGTTATTACAAAATTGGTACATGTTAAAAACATGCCAAAGGGAGTATAATTACGACCAAAATTAACACTCCTTTAAAGAAGCAAAGTATCATGGTGCCAGTAGGACTTTGCGTTTCATGATACTTCAAGACCATAACAAACTCTCTCCTCCAAAGTAAATTGAGGCTGTTGTGCGGTCATGATTTTCTTCTAACGAACACTTTATCTTAAAGCCAGAACTTACTAAAGATAATTTTCACCATTACGTAACTGTTTTCGCATCTTTTAATTAAAGTTGCTTTATGAAGTTACTCCTTTTTGAAGAATTTCAAATCTGTTCAAATTCTTTCACCTTTTTCACTCAACCAAAAAGTGGCACAAACTCGATTTTAGTGTTCCGCAATAAACTAGAGTTGTCTGTCGATTGAAATAAACCAATGAGATGAAACAAACAGTATTGGAACGCCTGATTTTTTGTTTCTTAAAGTGATAATATTGAAATATTTAATATTGAAATCCAACCTTTTTTTTTTTTTTTTTTTTCCCCCCCCCCCCCGCTACTTCATAGAAATGTGAAATTGCTAATTTGATCCATTTTTTCTAAATTTCCATTCATTTTGGAGTGAAAAAACAAAGAGAAAACCTACATTAAACTGCAAACAGTAAATTGATGATAATAGGTTTATGTTCATTTTTTACAGCTATCAAGACATTAAATGTATTAAAATAACTTGTTTTAAAGAAAGTTTAAGAGTAGCGTTTTCAATAACATGTCACCATTACCATAAATGTACCGTAATAGGTAAAGACCAACAGTCAAACATAACGTGGATCCTGGGTTTTCCTACCGGAAAACATTTTTTACCGAAAATCCTATCCCACAATGCACAAACGATGTGTACGAGTAGATAACATAAATAGCGCTATTTTATTGGTGTTTGTGTCATCGGTCATTTTCTGTCATAAACTGCGAAAACCGTTTGCTTGTAAATAAATTTACCTGTAACGAGTACTCTTTGATTGCCTGTAATTTTGCGCCACAAAATCTGCGCGTAGTTTAAAGGAGGCGCACTTAACAGCGAGCGTGCATGGAGTGGTGCATATCTATCTACATCGTTGGGCATTGTGGGATAGGAATTTCGGTCAAAAATGATTTCCGGTAGCCATAGGAAACCCAGGATCCATGTATTACCAAAAAGACCAAAAAGAACTCCTCGAAATAGATCCCTAGAAGTTGCCACACCTGTCTCTGGATTGTGTCGAAGAAAATTTACGTTCACTTCCTCGACACTCTTTAAACGTACATGATATATGACTGATCTTTTTAATGGCCATATTTTTTTAAATATTAGACTTTTGCCATTTCAATTCGACAAAACCCTTTTAATTGGGGCGATGCAATACTTTATTGCACCAATTTATTAACCCTCGTCTTAGCCAGCTTTTTTGTAAACAATTTACCAAGCGGAGAGAGGTTACCACCCCACCATCGATAATTCTCCTTCATTGTTACCAAAAAATAAGTACTAACATTACTTGTATGGTGTCACCAATCAGGGCCCCGTACGCAGGATTTTTTTAAGGGGGTGCGGAATCTTCGAAAAAGTGGACCATTTTAAAAAAATGGGACCCTAACCCCCCTAAAAAATGTTCCTTTTTTGGACGTTTGAACTCTCATAACCAAAAAAGTGGACCTTTTTTCAAAATAATGCAAAAAGTGGACCTTCCAATTTTGGGATTTGGGGGGTGCGACCGGACCCCCCGACACCCCCCCCCCCCCTGCGTAACGGGCCGGGTCACAATGACCCCGTCATGAAGTCCGCGAGGCGGCCCAAGTTGGCATTTCCACAGAAAATAGGCGGCGAAAATCAATTCTGCGCTTAAAAAAGGAGGAATATCGGATTTTCTTGCGTTTTTCAGCTCTAAATGATGGCACTTGACTAGTTTTTGCAGAAAATAGAGTTGTGGAGCCATATTGTGCAAAAATGTACCATAAAATATTCTGTGGTGGCAACTTACCCTTCGAACTCTATCCGGACTCATTGATTTGAATTATCAGAAATCTAAAAAACAGCAAAAAATCAGAATTTTTGCATGTTGGTATCAATTGTAAGTGTCCCAACCTACCCTACAAGTTACAGATCAAAAGGCAACCTGATTCATGAAAAAATCAGATCTTTTAGTCATTAGCGGATACTTTCCAGCATGTAATTGAATGGAGATTTCATATCATTGATCCCTGCTCTTCCTTTTTTTGTGTCAATTTTTCCGTTGGAAAAATAACTTTTCTACAGAATTATCGTAAGTTAGTTTTTCTGCAAATTTCAAATGTTGATAGTGTTTCTTAACTTTTCGCGAAAGCTTTTGGCATTGTACCGCAAATAAAGACGATGCTAATCAGCTTTTTTTTTCTTTTTTTTTTTTTTCTCTTTTTTGATGGTTTCTAGTTAAGATTGGGACCTTTTAGGGCAGACACAAAGAATTCGAAATCTAATTTTGTTTATGTTCCTTAAGTAAAGGTAGTAAACTAAATTTAAAGCTAATCACTCATAGAACCAATTTCAAACTCGAAACCTTATTATCGCACTATGGCACTCTGTTAACATTATTGCGCGCCACACCACATTACACACAAAACACAACACACTATGTGTTACTGGTCGCGCCACTGACGATGAATAAAGTGTATTTCAATTAAAGGTGCGTTTTTCGATCCGTCTTTGGGACCCCCTGATTTACAACGGAAGTAATATATCGATTTTGAGATCAGATGAAAGGCCATATTTTTTCTCATTGTCGTCCTCCTGAAATTTGAGCCCTCAAATCCATTTCATTCCCAGGATATAAACAAAAAAACGCGTTTTAGTGGTTAACATCAAGATTATCACAGTATTTAATAGGGATTGCAATGTGCATATTGCTTACCATCAAAAACGCAAGTTTGTTTCCCACGGTACTTGATGGGGCGGATGTGCAAAGTGCCAGGCTCTCATATCAGTAAAGAACATAATACACATAAAAAAAAACAATCCGACCTACCTACCCCTTTTTTTTTACAATTTACAAAATATTAAATTCTCCATTTGCTCTCAAAGGATAGTCTATGCCATTGGAAGAATAGAAGATTTAACCCCATTTTACACACAGTTAAAAGAACAGACTCAAACAGATAGGGACGTTAATAAGAGGTTTAAAGACCATCCATTGTAATTTGTAGGCTAACTTAAGTTTTTTCCATAACTTTAATAAAAAAAATGTGTATATTACACGAATATCATAGACTCTACTCATTGTATATTAAACCACAAAGGTCACGGACCGTCAAACATGGTGCATGCCGTGGTGAAAACGTGCATACGGCGTGCGGTTTCTTGTGTTAAAACGCCATTTCGTCGTCTGGTGAGTAATGTCGCCGGCGACCATTAATTATGAAATCGTTCGGTTTACCCATAAGGACATGATTTGGTCTTAATCATTTCAGGTGAGGGCTACTGTATATAAAAGCTTACAACCATTCAAAAATATCGATTGGAACAATGGTGAGGGCGCACCATTCAATGTGCAGTGCTCTTTAATTTAGTTACAATGTAGGGGAATGTTTAAGCCAACAGTACAATAAAGAATACTGTGATTGCAATGAAACCGGCAGGAACCGGCCCAACGCATTCCTTGCATTCTGCAATCTTTTGCATACAAAAATTAAACATAATATCCAAGCATGTCAATCTTTGAGGGAAAGCGGGCTGTCGCTCTTCCTCCGAGTTATTGTGTGTACATAATTCAAAAGGGGTTTGCAAAATTATTACAGCAGTGGTATAATTTTCAGAAAAAACAGATTCTTTTCGGACAAAATGACAAAATAAAACCAATACTCCCACAACTGTATGAAGGTTCCCATTAGCAGACTAAAAGGGAAATAATTGCAAGCGAACGCCAGCACAAACAGAGTTTCTGTAAATTTTCGCGACAGATTTAACAGGGGCGTCCGCATAGAAAAACTTCAAAACCTCTTTTGATAGTAACGAGCATAAATAAACTACTTTGCAATTGGATGTCGAATTGTGTGAATTTACTTAAACGACAGCTAGCTGTGACACTGTCAGCATCTTGATATGCCACCTTGATGGGTTGCAGATATTGAAAACACAATAACTCGCCATACCATTGATTTTGTTGTATTATTTAAAAAAAACATTTCCAATATGATCTGATAGGTGCTAGAGATTGATTAATCTGTATCTATATCTGTTCCATGACGTACAAAATTAGAATATTCGTTGATTAAAATTGGGTAGGGGTAAGGTGTAAAGGTACAAGTTCATCAGGGTTTAACAAATTTTACACCGAATGGTCGGATTTTGTTCAAAATGATTGTTCAATTGTTCATTGGTCATACTAGATGAGATATTTTATATATCGATTCCCTGTTCGACAGTTATTGCAGTGACCCCCATAGATCCTGTAGTGCCCAGTAAATTTTGCATTCCAATTATGCAACGACTATCATAGATGGTGCAACAGTATCTTTCACCTCCTGTCCATGTTTTCTTTAAAAAAACTCAGTTATATCTGGAATTTTTACACCAATTGTGACCTTGAACGTATTTTAACTAATAATCTTTGAACACATTATGCAGATTAGGGCCAAACTTTACCCTTTGTTAATCCTGAAAGGCGAGAAACATTGGATAGTACTTTTCGACGCGTTTGACCCTTTCATATCTTGACCCCTGTAAAACGTACCCCCTTAAAAATTGATATGATTTTGTAAACTTTCAATATGTTGTTATTAAAGGTTTTCTCAATCCAATTCTCGTAAAAGTTTAATTGTTTTGCAATTCGTTTGAGTATAAGGGCATAATCTGTCCTAAGTTGATGGCCAGAGTCCAATGAGTTTTGCCAGAGTAATGGCATTTTACGGCGAGAGGGAAAATTGGTATCCAAAGGGGGGTCTTGTTCCAGATTATCATTTTGCCAACACCCTCACAGTAATTTTACAGAAAAAACATATATTATTGTTAAACAGTTTATTGTTATTACATTGTAACTAGCGACACTTTGTTCACTTTATGTAACGGACGTTTATTCACCGTTACAGTTAAACGTTTGTTGCAATGTATATGCAGGTAAAAATTTTTTAGCGCGTAGTTTATATGATACAATGCTGTTAAGGATGGTTAAGGGAAAATTGATGGTCGTCTTATTTAGGACTAAACACAAAAAAGTTGGCTCTAGTCCATACTACAGCCCTTCCCATATTCATTTTTTCGATATTTGGACTTCTAATACTAAACCGGTGTCAGAAACTACAGTGTCCATGGACTGAGTGTCCTACCCACCCAGTCAGCCATTGTGTTCGCCATTGAGTGCGTATGCATCACTTGAAATTCATCACTGTACCCCAAATTACACCTATTTACAGGTCACGGTTTATCCGACATGTTGACATGGTAGCTAGGACACTCTTCATGGGGGACACTCAATTTCTTTAACGGTTGTAACAAGGTGACCAGATAAAAACGTACCCAAAATGAAAGTGACTAATACCAGTTTCTGTATTGTGTCAGGGCGGGGGGGCGGGGGGGGCGGACACGATCTGCTTGATTTGAGCATGGGGGGATTTCCATGCTAAAGAAAAATGGATGCTCGTGGATGAAGTTGTTTGCTTGACTTAGTGTTCAGTGGACCATTCTTGAGAACCACTCAACCAAAAGATGAACATTTTTTTTTCAGGCAAGATGCTCAATACCCATTCAGTTATGATGAAATAAAATCACAGATAGCAATTAAAAAAAAAGTGGGAAAATATATTACTGTCATTGGGGTAAGTTTTTATTGGATAACCCTGTAGAATAAGATTGTCCACGTACTCACAGTCGGATACAACGGTAAAGAATAGGGCACTGCAATTCAGTTGACACTTAACGCAACATTAGTTTCACGCTTTAATGGCCGTTATGTACTATGGCGCCCGACTGTGGCTCCCGGCGGGACTATGTCGGCTTTCCACAACGGGGGTCTGTGGTATAGATCTCAGCTTTGCTCAACAGTAGTGGGAAAATTGGAAATACTCACGGGACTGCTTAATTACTCCAGATTTTGATAAACTAAGTTAAATATCCACTATTAACATCCGTTCTTCAGTTGGCTTCAAAGATAACTGTTCAGTGGCGTAGCCCAGGGGGGAGGGGGCACGTGCCCCCCCCCCCCCCCCCGACCGAGATGTGTTGTCGGTACATAAACGTTCCGTATAGGTACATTTGTCTAAAAGTAAAAAGCTGCAAGCTTGTTTTTGTTTTTTTTGAGCGGTTGGTTGCCTGATAGAGCTTCATGAAAATGGTTACTAATAACTGCCTTAATTGGTCAAGAATATACCCTATTAGATTTTTGCGTGGCGAAAATTTTTCTTGCACGTAGAGATCCGGGAAAAAATTGGGTCGGTACCAATACACGGTCGGACACACAAAATCTGTGCCCCCTCGTCAACAAAATCTGGCTACGCCACTGCAACTGGTTGTGATTTGCCGTCATGAGGCCGGCCAATAAAAAACAAGTTTCAATTGTACAACAGAGTCAGGTCTAATTATATTCGCATCTTCGACTCATCTTTTCGTTTCGGTCATTTTCCTTTGGCGTGTATCAAAAATTGTGTTATTCCCAAATCAAGCAACAGCATTGTACGTAGGGTATGGAATTATAAGGTCACGAGAGTGTTCTTAAGATCTTGCAAAATTCTTGAGTTAAATTGCAAAAGCTATTTGATGGCTCCAGTTCTGTTGCTTTAAAGCAAAAAGCAAGGCTTTCCCTTCGGAAGAATGGAACCTGTAATGTCTTACAATGTTTGACGTTATAAGAAAGAAGAAACTAGAACCGTTTGAACAAGTATTAATATTCAATCACCTTTGCCGATTACAAAATACTCCTAAGCGAGTACGATGCTCTGACAGTTTTTTTTTGACTTCATTTGACTTGAGAAGTTTTCAGCAGTGGGTTTGTTTTCTCTTTTCCCTTTTCCCTCTTATTCCGTTCTTTCGATATTTTGAGACCTCTCTCGTCCACACAAAAAACCGCGAAACTGTATCAGAAAAAACCAAGAGCCTCACCTCATTGCTGTAATGCCAACCCCTTCATTTTAGTACTTTCTATGTTATGGCAGCCAAGATATCTCCCACATGGTGAAAATCTATAGATGCACAGCGCGCCTACATTGCCAACAAGTAATTCACCATTCTTAGTAAGACAGGTGCCTGCAGTGTAAAACTCTTCTTTAAGTGGTGACAGAATCCACGTCGCTTCTTCACCAGATTGACTGCAAGCAAGAACCTTTCCACCAGACTTGTAATCAGTGACGAAGATCTCACTAGCCGATGGCGTAACAAACACTGGAAGAGCATTTGATGGGACTGGGAAGCTTGCAATATGCCTACCGTCTGTGTCGTGTACGCTTACGAACCTTTGTTCTCTTTCGCTATTTTCACTCGAGTTGTATTCGTTGGAATACCAGAGGTTTTCTTCGTCCTTTACCAAAACATTTTCGCCACTGACGAAAACCTTTCCATCCAATGTCCCTATACCAAGACAGCGAATCGCCTTACTTTTTTGAGTACTCTCAGGTGCTACAGCAGAAAACAAAGACATATATTTTCCATTGGTATCATAAATGCGGACCCATGGTGTGCAGTCTGTGATGAAGAATGTCCTCGAATGTCAATAGCAACACCTTGCGGTCTCGACTTTGCTCCTGGAGTAACAGAAATCGTCGTATCAATGGAGAATTTCCATTGTCCATCTTTGTTAAAAACTTGGACGTATTTTTTACAACTTTCGTCTGTTACGGCTATGTCCTCCGTTTTTGGTGAGACAGCAATGCACCGAGCATTTTTGAATTTACCGAAACTTTTCTCATACATCCAAAAACCGTGACCTATTTCCCTCGTTGGAGAAGACATCTCAAATGCATTGGGCGCTGTTTTACCATTGCGAAGTTGGATAATTCAAGAACCGTGTGATGTTTGAGTGCGTTCATGGTGCTATGACTTAGTACACAATCACCGCAAAGCCAATCGCATTCTTTACAGCGACCATCTATTTGAGCATCAACATTAGCACATGACGTGCATGAAGGTAGTTTCTGTACTACAGATGCTTCCTTTTGCTGTGTGATGTAGAAGTTACTTGGAAGACCATCAACTCCGTTAGAAGGTATTTGCGATTTCTTAAGACAGTTTGGACAAGTTACCATATTCAACGATGACGTACTATCCTTTACGCTATTTCCGTGTTCCGCCCACTGACGAATACATTCGCAACAAAAGGTGTGCAGACACGGCAATGCTTTAGGGTTTTCAAAATTGTACAGGCATATTCCACAAATATAAAGATAATCTTCTGTTTTATACAGAATCGGATCTTCTGGTTGTGAAAACGCCATGATGTAAATAGCACTTTAACTGAAGCAAAGTTTTAGATAACTTCGTACATTACAGGTAGCTAGTTGCTGAATGAGAGTGCGTGTGCAAGCACTAATTTAATTACTCTATGAACTAACGCTTACTTAAATGCCAAGGGGGTCATAAGGTCATTTATATCATGTGCAATTGAAATGTTACCAACACAATAAAACTAGATGTAAATAAAACTAAAAAGGGCATTTAAAAAAAAACCGCAAGAAGATTCTTTGGAAATAACGAATGATGTCAAAGGCAACAACATACACCTGGATTAGAATTTTAGTATAAGAGAAATCATGATTCAACATAAAATTTGCGCCTTTTGAAACACCCTTTCCTGTATCAGCTAGACGGGTGTAATGAGGGTCTATCATCATTTCGTCTAATTTCCCTTTCGTCTAATCACCACTTGTCTAACACAGTTTGTCTAAACTCAGATTGTCTAATTTCCACATAGGCTAAATCGCTTAGTCTTTTGCCATTTGCTCTATAACCAGTTGGCGCATTGCCATTTTGTCTACAACATTTCGTCTAATATCCACTCCCCTTCGTCTAATATTAGTTGGTCTAATACCAGTGGTCTAATACCATTTAGTCTAAACCCTTTTGGTCTAACCCATCTCATCTAATGATCAGTTTGTTTATTATAACCCTTTTGAATATCCTAGGAAGCCACACTCGCGCTATAACCTTAAGCCACAATCGGTCATTTTTTTCAAATTCAAAATACCCATTTTGTCTCTAATTTGGTAGTATTATGTTATATAAACACCTTTTTATTATTGTTCTTTGTGAAAAACAGACACTTAAGCATTTTAAAGCGATCTTGAAGATACCATCTACGACTGATTCTATACCTAAACAAAGTCGGATCCAGAATTTTATTAGTAAACAAAGCATCATTTCTTGACAATTGGGCGTGTTACGCTTAGCCACTTACACGGGTCTTTAATACAACCATTTCCAATACAACAGTGCAAAAAAAATGACTTGGGTGAAAAAATAGGGCGCGATTGTTTACATTTTAAAGAAATCGCTGATAGTGGCTTTAAAACCCTAACCCAACCCTAACCCTAACCATGGCATTAGCCGTTATTTCAACACCTCACTGAACTGGGGTACCCCCGGGGTAGCCATAGCTCGGGGGAGGGGTTTTTTTCCACTTGAATCATGAAAGTTACCTGATATTTTTGAAATTTCCAAAGGGTCCACATGAATTGCCTTGTGGTTCTTTTTTATGTAATTGAGAACCAGAATTGTCGTACGTTGCGTGTCATGGGGTCAGTGTTAAACGTGCTATGAAACAGGAACATTGCATTATAAATAGGTCGAGTTCGAACTCGCTCTTAGTTCGCTCTTGTAAAGGTATATTTGCCCTGGTATTCGCTCATTTACAGTTCTTTCCGCAATAACTTTTCAAAGATTTAGATTTCCTAAATTATTGCCAATGGGTTACCTGTTAAATTTGAACGTGGTCTATTTAAAATAGGTTGGGATAAACATGGTATTGTTTCATTTAATGCAAATTTTCTTGTATAACTATTGTTTTCAATACCTTGAAATGTTTTGCACTTTTTCATTTTTATCATAACTCACATGATTTGTGTCACAAATTTTAACTGAAATATTTTTTTTATTTTTTTTATTTTTTTTATTTTTTTTATTTTTTTTATTTTTTTTATTTTTTTTATTTTCATGTTCTAACTTATACCGAGTACCACGTGGAGTTCATACTACAAAGTTTGAATATATTGGTCGAGTGATTTTCTCACGTATTCCAGCGGTCCGAGAACCATGCACTTGCTTATGACCGGGCAAAAAAAAAAGATCCTGCACGAAATATTGTGACGGTTTCTAGGCAACATTGAACCACTGATATTTCCAAATCTTTATATGAACGTTTTGCATCCTTGAGCCATTTTGGAGATATGGAAATGTAAAATAACAGGGTCAAATTTCTAAACGTTTCATACATCATTTAATTGTATTAAAACCAAATCAGGTGCAGCTGGTTCTAGGATCAAAAACGGTGTGTTTGCTATTTATATTAGGACGATTAGTTTAACACAGTTGGCTTTAAATGGTTCAAAGGTCACCTTGTGGGTAAAAACTTTAAATGCTCACAGATTTCTAATTCAATGGGCTTAAATTCTTCATGCTTATAGATAGTAATGTAAATGCATGTTTAGTTGATTTGTTAGATATTGTGATCTAAGTAAGGGGGAAATGGTGTTAAGGCTCACAGGGTCTATGGGGGATCAGCACTCTGGCCTCTGTTAGATATCTTTGAGCTGATTAACATTAAGTAAAATATTTCCCGTTGCAACATTCCAATATGAACAATTTGAAACCAATCGGATCAATATAAATGTTTACCCCCATGATGACCTTGAACAGTTTTTGGCCTGTCGTGCAAAAACAAAAGGTTGTAGATAAAGAAAACTATACTTTTTAATCCTTAGAATCAGATGAACATGTCTATATACCTTTTAACCCGGTTTGAAACATTTACAAAAATTTCCCCCTGTTAATTTACTCCCTTCTCTATCTCAAAATGCTCAAGGATGCATGATAAAATTGCATCATCAAGATCTGGAATCAGCAGCACATTGTTGCCTAAAAACTATAAAAAAAATTTTGTGCAGACTCTTTTGCAAGGTCATATCAGGGAGTCTATAATAATGGGAGAGGAAACTCACCCCGTCTGGGTGAGGCCTCGGTCCGTCTGTCCCTCAATGTTGAGGGCAGTGTTCAAATGTTAGTGGACTTGATGAGAACCTGATAAGACTGGTCCAAATTGTAACATTTACATGTTCAATGATGCTATTAAAGAAGATAAAATCTAAATCTAAGATAGTAAGCTATGTTTATCTGATAAGTTTTGTTTTCTCTTTTCTTTTTTCCTGTTTTTAAGATGATGAAATCGTAATTTTTTGATATAACTTTCCGTATGTGTTACAATCACAAGCAATCTTGTAGGACTTTCACTAGTCTACGTAAGTCATTATCATAACCATGCTATCCCCATACTGCGCGGGGGCGCTATAACAGCGGTTCCATTGCTTTGTACGTGCTAAATATAGGAGTTTCACAGGCCTGGTCATATGGGCCTACCACAGGACTAACGGATATATCGAATAAATGGCACAAGCGATCGCCTAATTGCAGATCACAAAGAGTAATATTTTATAAGAAAGGTGAGATATTGCTCAAGATTGTTGTTTAAACAAAAAAAGGAATAATCTTGAATTGTAAAGATCAAACAAAAAGAATCTAAATATTTCAGAAAATTGCTCAATTAGAGACCGATGTCATAAGATACCGTGTCCATGTGACTGAGTGTCCTACCACCCATCTGTCTATTGTGTTTTCCATTGAGTGTTGTACGCATCATTTGTTTCAGCACTGTACCCAAATGGCCTCGTCTACAATGTCACGGTTTATTCCGTACATGTTGCTATGGTAGCTAGGACACTCTCTCACGGAGGACACTCAGTTTCTTTACACCGGCAATTATACACGAGCAAAACAAAGTCCTTTGGGAATTGGGATTAAAACGTTGGCACAGATCAACGTTTCAACGTTGAAATGACGTTGAAACAACGTTGAGTTGTCAAATCAACGTTGTTTCAACGTCATTTCAACAAAAAAAAAAAAAAAAAAAACGTTTCAACGATGCTTGTTCCTTCAAGTTATATTTAAAACAAAATTTAATCGGATTCAGCGACTTCAAACCTCTGTTTTGATTCTTGTTTTGACTTTGTATTAAATTACCGTCTTTTCCCCCAAACCCCTTTTGTGGTGCCAAATGATTTAATGTATAGTCATTATAGATATTTGCCCTGCTTTTCATGCAAAACATACTTGAAAGAAATACCTATGGTGCATGGGTAATGGTTGAGAGTTGGGGTGTGACAACATGCCGAGTATGATATCCGAATGCCTCAGATATTTGATTTGGTACCAATGGATAGCTATAGTGTTAGAGATGCTGATGGATTCACAGTAAATAACATGAGAAACCGGTAAGTCCAGCCCCCACTGCAAATGAGGTGTTTTTTTGGTGACCCTCGCCTAAGTATACCCTAAAACTGAGAGAAATGGCGAGATCTGGGTTGCAAATCATGGTTGCTATCAATATTAAAGACACTATCAGTGATTTATCCGACAAATTTGAAATTTGCAGGAATGGTTTAGACGTAAAGGATAAGTCTGTAGAATTCTCTTAAGTTAATTTTTCCAACTGAAGAATTAACAGAAAAGGAAGAGAACGGCAGTGTTCAAAGATGCGAATCTCCATTCAATTACGTGTTGTATAAAGTGTCCGTTCGCCCATTTTGTACAGGAACGAATGGGACCAGTATTTATTGTGGTGTGAAACCTGATTCACCCTTTGGGCAAAGTGAACAAAAATGCATGTGTGTCTGTTATGCCCTCGATTTACCAAACCTTTCGTGCAACTCATTAACCTCCTTCGACAATTCGGTATTAAGCACTTGATGCTTATGTTTTTGGTACCAATAGATATTTATGGTCATTCTCTTTCCATTGATACCAAAATACGTACCAGCCTACAATTTATGACATCACAATGACGATAGAAACACCGTGAGGCTGCAAAAAGTTTTAATTTCCGTTAACACAGAATGTACAATATACGAAAATTTCATTTTGCACAAAAATATCAGGACTATCAGGTTTACATGCCGGTTTTTGGCTCTAAATCATGATTTTAGTGCTTTACTATGCAGAAAAGTATCAAAAGAGAAAATAAAAATAATGCTTGTGTAACAAACTTGAAATATGTTGCCTAGCGAGCTTTATGACATGATTCATATACTGGGCGCATTGGTACTCATTTTGGTATCGAAGGACAAGGGAGGACCATAGCTTTCTATTGGTAACAACTGGCCCAATTATTCTTAAAGAGACACTGGCACATTTAAAAAATAGTACGCCCTCTAGAGTTTTCTAAATCGATATTTTTGCATGGTTGTAAAGCTTTGATGTACATTTGCCCTCACCTGAAATGATTAAGACCAAATCAGCGTCCTTATGGGTAAACAGAACGATCTTATAATTAATGTCGCCGGCGACATTTATTCAGCAGACGACGGAAATGGCGTTTAACACAAGAAAACATACGCCGTATGCATGTTTCCCACGGCATGCACGCTGTTTGACTGGTCTGTGACCTTTGTGGTTTTAATATCAATGAGAACGAGTCTGTGATATTCATGTAATATGCACATTTGTTGATTAATGTTATGAAAGACTACAAATTATCTGGATGTCTTTTACCTCTTATTAAAGGTCCATGGCCCGATCGCTAATAGCCTCGTCCCCAGAAGCCCCAGATTTTACCGGAAGTGGTCAACATTTTGGTATCAGAAGAAAGCTACTATTTTTCTCATTTACCCTGTGAAATCTTAGAGCCAAATGATGTTTGGTGTGGAAGTTATAAGCGAAATGTGCCGCATATTGGTCGACCAATATTAATTTACACAGAACTCTATGGGGCTTAAAAAATCACGTGTTTAGCTCTCGCATCAAAACGGATTGAAATATCGACGTGAAACTTTACAGATGGGGTTTTGGAGTGAAGGCCAATCTATTAAGATGAAAACTTCATATCCTTAAATCGGGCCATCCCCCTTTAACGTCACTATCTGTTTTTGAGTATGTTATTTGCATGTGTAAAATGTATCTCTATTCTTCCAGTGGCCTACATTATCATTTGATAGCAAATTGAAGACATTTCATATTTTGTGAAAATGTGCCAGTGCCGCTTTAAAGTTATACAGCTCGCTTCCTAAAGAATTTTAGATTAAACACACCTGTAGATAGGTTTTATAACAAAATTCTTTATTAAAATCTGCTATTCGCGTATACAAAGTAAAATAAATTAGTACGCTCTCGTAGCGGCAGGTAGGTAAAAAAGTAACTACTTTCAAGGTGCCGATATTTAAGGGGTTTAAAAAGGTAAGGTATAGAATTTGCTTAAATTATTTTTCATCTAAACTATGTTGCATAATATTTTCCAAAGTTGAAATTTTTATTCAAAATGACCGGATTGGTCGAGTCACGGTTACCATGGCAACCGTATAAAAATCTGCTTCATGGTTTGTGCATATTGGTCCCCCCCAATAACTTTCACCAGAGGATGTTGCGAGTGCAAAAGTTAGCCAAGCCACAGGCTTTTTCTTAATTACCATGGAGACAACTTTTCACTTCCACATAAGCATATTCGTCACTGATAATCCGTAAATCAGTCGAACATTTATTATGATTTTATTGTATCAGTTTGATTATGAGCTGTTGTCTTCATATGAACTATTATAGAGTCCGTTTATACTACGTTATTTGACCCAAAGTGTAACCAGCTATAGTAATAGCATGGACACGTCAAATATGTTTTACATCTTGAAAATGATTTAGGATCATTATTAGAAAGTGTTGTTTAATAATGTCGAAAAGATGGGGAGGGCTGCATTTCTTCCTGATTTACGTGCCCTAGAGCGAATATAATCACCACCATCTTGAAAAATAAGCCCGTGCGTAAAATATAAATGCCATGAATTATTATTTTTGGAGCTCCCAAATATCACTCAGGTTCTTATTTCAACATTTGCCATTTTAAGTTCATCTTGGACGTCAAAGCTCTTTCAGTATTAAGAGTTAATC
>JAMKCH010017908.1:0-23675 GCA_023653785.1 Ophioderma brevispina
AATTCATATGCTTGAGCACTGCATGCTAACATCGTCATAAGCGATATGGAGAAAATTCATAACAGCGAATACTGCAATAGCTGGGGTTACGTGATTTGCGCGAGAGAGAGGGACACCTCCTGCCACACCCAAACATCGCATGACATGAAAAGAAAAATGGACAAGTGATATAATGGTATTAAACAAATATTGAATGCCTATATTTATTGTAAAAAATAATCATTCGTTAAATTTTGAATGTTCCATTACATCGTGATGAAATGAAAAGTCAAAAAATTGACCGAATGGTATGTTATTTTTACTATCACCTCTGAACATTTATATTTTTGTAGGCCTATAATATCCAGGTATATTCAAAAAGTAAATTTCGCTCCCCATTCAAAAATGTTATATTTTACTCTCGACTTGAATTGTGTTAAGCTATTTTACAATCAGTTGTTAAGTTGATTCTTCGACGGCAACTAATACCAAAACTTTTCAACATTCGCACGTACACTTCCATTTTTTTGCTTAATCAAAAACAAAACCTCTGGTCATAAATAGGCCTGCGAGTGTAAGGCTTTATAATACCGTGCTCATATACCTGTAAGAAATTATACCTGTACGCTCTCTTGAACCGTTTTTCAGCGTACTAGTGCGTGTAGCGCGTCTTTGTGTAATTCAGCACGCACGGCGAGTTCGAGTTCGAAACAAAAACAAAATTATCTGGCTTCCGCTGCGTACATCCAATGCGCGGAGAGTCTCCTTTCTAGCGCCTTCGGGGCTATAGGATTTCTGTGTCTAATCATTGGACTCATGCTAGAAAAGTTTTACCATCAAAAATATCAATTTGGAAAAAACTGAGGACGACACTATTTTTTCAAATGTGCCAGTGCATCTTTGTGAACGAGCGTAAATGGATATCTACAGGTCCCTTTTTGGCCACTTTCAGATCAGCAAAGAGTCTGTTTTCATAATAGATTCAAGATTGTCATAAAAGAGAAGGACAGACATTTATTTCCAAATATCCCAATTCAAATAAATATAGATATAGACTTTGGATATACAACTGACCTCAAGAACTGACCCATCCAGGATGGTCATTGAATTTTCATTCTATTCAGTGGGCGTGGTTTATCAGTTAACAAGAAATTTGATTGGTTTTTAGGTCAAATCTCCGCCAATCCCTTACGGGTAATAGATGGAAGTGAGTTGCAGCAATTACGCGGTGTACCCTGACACCACACACGCGTTTATACACTCCGTCGCGTCGTACGCAATGCATTTACGCAGCGTGACATAACCATCGCGAGATGACTTTGGTTCCTTGTGTTGAAACATTTGTTTTCAAGAGGGATGGTATTATTCAAATGTATAAAAAGAATGATGTAAGAAATAGTTTTGGACCAATGAACAATTACCTAAACCATCAAATAACAAAATTACACAATTCTAAATAATAACTGAGAATAAAAGATCGACGGCCGGTATCCACTCACGATAAAATCTTGGATCCCATCCATTATGACAACCATATAAGAATGGCCAAAACAAAAAATCTCATCTTTTATATTCTCTCTAACTGATTATCCAATGTAGATTGTAAGTGTGTAAAGTTTAAAAATTCTTCGTGTCATATTAATTACTCTCTAAAATGTAAACGAGTGAAAATTGCACTTCCCAAACCGAGTGAACCTCCTCTTGTAAACCACTCCAAAATGAGTGGTTTGTACTAAAAAGAGTGTTTTGAGTGAAAAATCACTCCAAAAAGAGTGGATTTCCACTCGTTTCGTGTTGTCCTTCGTTACACTCCTCAAAAGGTGTGTCCCTTCGTTTAACTCCTCAAACGAGTGGAAATCCACTCTTTTTGATGATGTTTACTCTTTTTTCAGTGAAATTTGCTATTTTTAAATACAACCAACTCACTTTTTGGAGTGTTTTACAAGAGTTTCACTCTTTTAGTGATGAAATTTTCACGTTCGTTATCATTTAGAGAGTACCCACACTTTTGAGCTATTTCTTCAAACCTAAGAATTCGTTTTTTGTGGCTATGTATGGAACCCTAAAAACGTTTTTGAGCTGTCAAGCCAGCTCCTTTAAAAACCCAAATCGCCCTGGAACTCTGTAGTGTGGTTCGTTTTCGTTCGTTCGTCCTTCGTTACGGTAACATATTGATGCTCGTTATACAGCTGTCCCGGTAATCAGGGCCCGTCCCCAGAGGGGGGTGGGGGGGGGGTGTGACACCCCCCCCACTTACAGAAATTCGTCCTGTCGGCAAAACGTTAAGTTGTCGGCATTATTGTCGGCACATGGCCTTTTTTGATGGCTTATTTATGGTGCCGCCCCCTCTCCTATTTGGGTTTCGAATTTGAATGACTGAATAGGAAACGTGAGCTTTCGGTCTACCAACTTCCACTTCCCCCCGGCACCATACCCCCTCCTTACCTACCACCCCCCCCCCCCCCGATCTTCAAAATTTCGAACCGAGTGAAACAATATTTGGGTCTAGCCGCGAGCAGCGAGCCGGAGAATTTGATAATTCCTGAATCCGGACCAGGTTTCTGTCGGCAACATAGACTCAACACCCCCCCCCCCCCCATAAAAATGGGGTCTGGGGACGGTCCCCTAGCCGGTATTTATTTCCACTCGACGAACAAAACGCTTCATTTTCGCTGAATACCAATTGACAAAAAAACAAGCGAGTTGGTGGACGCTGGTTCGGACCTACCAAGGTCAAAGTCCCTAATTAATACCCGCGGTAATTAGTAAAAAATATTAAACTATGCAATATTACTGTGATATTTATAAAAGCCCCGGATGAAAACATCACACTCGTCCCATACCCGCCATTATTGGGAACTGGATTCTATTTTATCTTAGCAACGTAAAATTTCTGAACAAAACACATACCTGACGATGTTCTTGGATGTTTACGGCCATTTTATAATCGAGGGCCCCAGGCGAAATTGTCGACAAAGTGTTTTTTCATGCGTTTATGTTTACGTAATGCTGGAACTAATGCAGTCCCGTTCGACGATTGCAAAACTCCGAACCGAATATCAACTCGACGGTCATCCAACTCCGAACCGGACAACCACTTCGACCGCCATACCAACTCGACCGATACCAATTCGAACTCGACGTCAATGCCAACTCGACCGTCGCGTGAAGTAACCAACTACAACTCGCACCGATCCGCGTGCCAACTCGACGTTGTAATGTATTTAATCATGATTAAAGATTGGCAGTTTTTTTTATTAAGGAATTAGTCGGTTCATATATAATGTCATCTTTTAGGCCTATAAAATCTCGAATTTAAAAGGGCCAGAGAAGATTTTAAGGATGCGTTTTTTTTTTATAAATTTGTTGGTATTTTGGTCAGCTTAAAAAAGCCGACTCATAGATTTTCCGATATATATATGGGGTTCCCCAAAGATAAGCCACCCCCCCCCCCCTAAATCGAGGACATTTCGTTGATAACTTCACTTAGAACTGGAAATTTAGAAAATTTTAAAAAGTTTTAAAGAGAGGAAACCTTTGGCTCTGCGACAAAGAGTCGTTGCTTTTCAAAGACCACTTTTGGCATCACAGCACCCACGGCTTTTTCCAAAAAAGATGTGTGTCAGAAAAGGTGGCCCCTTTAACGTATTCAACTGTCTAATTCGAGAAATTATCCATTTACAACAATGTTTCGTTTTCGTTTCTTTATGCGGTCTGAAATAAATAACGCTTAAACCTTGACGCAATAGTCAAACAATATACAAACAAAAGCCAAATCTGCAGGAAAACAAACAAAGAGCTGTAAGCTTTACATTCACCACTATCAAATAAGTTCATTTTGATTTGATAATTGCTCTTTTTTATGAATGAAATAGGTAATGTTTGAAAATGCATGTTTCAAATCAAAAAAGGTTAATTGTTTTGTCATTACAGGTGAGACTCAGGAGTCAATGTTTCTCCATTTGCACGTGATGAATCATTGCAGCGTTTACACCTGTTGTTTACCAATTGTGATCTTTTGTTGATCAATGTGGTTCCATGCTCGCTGGATAATTCCCCCACGTTGAGCCAGTGTAGCGTTCTCCGTTATGTGTCGATCTGCTCACATTTCACCTGGTGCTGTTACACAAATCTTAGCTTTGACTGCATATTGTCGGTTTGTTTATTGTTTGCCTATGCGTTAATGTTTTGAGCTTATTGACTTCAGACGGGCAATGCATACAAAGAATGAAATGAAACCGTTGTTGTAAATTGATATAATTTCTTTGCTTCAGTCCTTTGAAATACGGTTAAGTGCCAACGTTTCTGAAAACATCATTTTTGGAAAAAGGGAATGTGCAATTGATGCCAAAAGTGTTTTTTGCAAAGCAACAACTTTTGTGGCAGAGCCAAATGTTCCTCCTTTAAAACCTTTTTAAAAATTTTCTAAACATCCAGTTCTAAGTGAGTTATGCACCAAAATGTCCACGAATTTAGGGGGAAATTATCTTTTGGGAACCCTAGTATTTTAGATACTATTTTTAATTACCACCACTGTTGTAGTACTTATAAATGTAATCTAAAAATGTTTAATTCCAAGTTAGAGATGAATGTTAATGTATGGTTCACGGGAATGGGAGTTCCATTCTCATGATAGTAGGGGCCTCGCAATGCCAATGGAGAACCGGGGGTGGATAGCAAACCCAGCGGATTGGATAGCACTACAATTACAGAAGAGTATGCAAGTTTCGCCGCCTCGTCGGAATTTCCTGGACCCTGGTATGTATAGAGATTACTAGTGAGAGCAACTATGCAATATGATAGTTGAAGTTAGTTGAACTACCGCGAAATGCGCATTTGGAAGAGCAACACAATAATGCATCCTGGTGTGCACCACTATTAATCCCTGCGGGAACTGTTGCCGTCGAGTTGTCATGTTCCAAACATTTGCATGTAGGTGCGATCGATCACGATGAAAGACTGATCAACACGAGAACTGAATTATTCTGGTCGACTGGTTATGGACTATTCATGTTTTCACCCAAAGAGGACAATGATACAGAGAGGGTCTACGTTGCTAATGATGTACATGTACATCCGTACCTGAGGATTAATATTATGGTATAGTCATTTTAGTCCGTACATCGTTTTAAAAGCTGTTTATTCACAACAGACGGCTAATTCACTCACGAAGATACCTCGAACGAGAGTAATAATGAGATTTTTAGATATAGATTCAGATTTCGATAACATTTGATAAAGGCTGATCAGGAGAATTGGTCATATATATTTTTTGGTGAGTGATTAAAAATTAAACTTACTCATCTAAGAACCTAAGATAGCACCTAAAACGCTTAAATTCCAAAGTTAGAGATGAATCGATACCGTGTTCTAACAAAAATTACGGTGCGAGTTGGCATTAGACGGTCGGGTTGGTTATCCGTTGAGTGGTATGACTAGTATTAAAGAACTTCTACCGTGATGAAAACGGTTTTTATTGGGAGTATGCATCAAGGTAAGAAGCCACTTCCGTACAACATAAACCTGTAGCGTTGTAAATGAATAGGCTCCGAAGAAAAGCAAGTTTCCCAAATATTCGGAGCTAATCAAATTTGTTTCAATGATCCTCGCTCGGAAAACAAGGCACACAATTACCTCAGGTCTTTTATCATAATAGATGCATAAAAATCATGATTGTAATTTGCGATACAAAATTCAGGGGAAATCCTTTATATTATAATTAATTGTATATGTCCATAACAGTGACGACAGCGCACTGCAGCGGCAATACTAAGCGCCATTACTCCCAACATATGAAAGCAAATTAGATGTTATTTTGTTTATTTCTAGCCTTGTTTGCAATCACTGTCGATGATTGTATTATAAGGACATTAGTAACAACTTGGGGTGAGTAATTTTTTGAGTTGTATTGTGAATTCAATAAATCTGCTGCTACACGTTTTTAAGTACCTCTTCTGACCAAACCTAAAAATAGAGCGGTCATAACGAAAACGTCAATTCGATTAAAGAATGCGTATGATTTGCTCGTATCTTTAGGGTTGCCATGCGAAATAGGTTGACGGTCGAATTGGTTGTCCGTCGAGTTTGGATGACCGTCGAGTTGTATCGGTCGAGTTTGCAATCCGTCGAAGTGACTGGTATCCCTGATGGACACTCGGGACAGTTGGTTTTTTCTTGGCCATCACTTTTGCAAAAAAACCAAAAAAAAACTCATCTGCATGGGTTATGTCTGCGATTTTTTTAAAAAAATTTCCCGCCCTGTTTTAAGTTTTGTGGTAGTGATAATGAATCGTACTTGTTATGAGAGTTCTTTACTTAAAGATTACGTATCGTTTGTATTTTTTTAAACGCATTCTTCAGGACAAGATTCAAGGATAGTTTAACGCCAAAACGTCAAGTGCCCTCATAATATAGCGTGCACGGCCAGATCACTGTCATAATACCCAAGTTAAGCAACGTCGGGCACGGTCAGTTCTTGGATGAAGGACAAAAGGGCACAGATAGGGACCAAACTATTTTTTTAAGTTTGCCACTAATGCCTAGTCTTTAGGGACATGTTTTTGTGTTTTCTCTCTGAATATTATTACTAGCGAACCACACTGCATGTTAATTTTTTAACTAAAAGAGCAATTTTTTACATGTTTCAATTCTTTTGCTCTGAACTTGAAGAGGTATAGTAAGGAACTCAGTGTGCACCAACTTCCGTGTTATGAATTTCTTTTCATTTGTGTTCCGTTTTTTCAAAAAATAGGGAGCTAACGAGTACAAATAGGAAACTGAACGCTATAATAAAAAGAATGATATTTTTAATTAGATTTTTAGTGTTTTACTTTTTTTGGCATCTTACTATTTAATTTGACGATTGACCAATGGAACAAATCATTTTAAGGTTAGTAGAAGCTAAACGATTTAACCAAAATAGAAACTGGAACTCTATTAATAAAAAAACTGATTTTTTGAAAATTATAGTTTAGGTGATTTTATCATAATTTAAAAAATGGTACTTAATATTTAATTTGCAATGTAAAATAGCAATCATTTTATTATATATTATATTATATATATAATTAAATATATATGTATTATATATATATGTGTGTGTGTGTGTGTGTGTGTGATGTTGTGTGTGTGTGCTGCTGCTGTGTGTGTGTGTGTTTCAAATCCCCATAGAAGCGAGGATGGTGAATGATCACACATAAAAACCGAGGCAAATTGACGAACCGAGGATAATAGGCGAGGATAAAAAGCGAGTGACTTATAGGGGAATACTCTCTCTGCCTGATAATGTGTAAAAAGAGGAATTAAGCTATTCTCGGGGGAAGGGGGGTAAAGTTTTTTTTTTAAACAAATTTGGTCAAAACCAAGTATGAACCCACAAAATTTCCCAAGTGTTGAACCACCCTATTTGATTGGGCTTTCATGTATGGGTGTGGTGTGGGTGTGTGTGGTGTTGTGTGTGGGTGTGGGTGTGTGGTAATAATTAACCTAATAAGAAAACCACACGCCACACAGGAAAAGTGAAATATGAAGAAATAGGAAAGAGCAAAGAAAGGTTTTTTATTGGGGGTTTGAACAAATTGACTTGTACTTTTCATGGGGGAGGGGACTAGGAAGGACTTTTTGCTTTTTATGACCACATTCATCACTCTTCATTTAGAAAGAATGGTAGTCCTGGAAACGAATCAGCAAAATTGTCACCTAAAATTATGGACGCACAAACGCCTGTCGTAATTTAGATGTCGGACTGCTCCTGAAAACCCAAGAGCCCACGTTTTACATTCACCAAGATTCGGTACCGTACAGCCTCAACGCTGCAAATGTGGGTGTTTGCAGTAGGACAGATGAGCCATTCGGCGGCAAATTCTTGAAAAAAACGGCTGCTTCAAATATCGTCTTTGATGAGGAAGAAATTTAGAAAATAATAAAACAGTCCTTTTAAGACACCAAAAATGTACAAAATTAGATGTCTGTGTGGGCTTATTTGGGTTGAAAAAGAGTATAAGAATTACAGATTTTGCGAAATTAAGCGAAAGTAAACTTAGATTATGATGATGCTGATAATGGTATGTCGGTGTGGGTTCCCGTATCCAGGATGTAGTCCCTTAGGCGAAGTGTTACGGTAGTAAAAAATACCAGTGAATTCTATGCTAACTTTTATACCAAAGGATAAAGACTTAATGCTTGTGATGTTTCCTCTTTCCTGTGTACAATTTTGGTGTATGTAGTAATTTTACGAAAGGGATTTTTAATCATTTACACTATTAAATCTAGGGATAAATGATGTTTTGCTTGGATGTTATGAGCAAAATCTGCGAAAATGTGCCCCATTTTGGTGGACCAATATTAAATTTTGAAACTCCGACAACCTCACATGCTATTGTTCATTCGCAGATTCCAAGACATTTCGGTCATGTGATATAGAAACAACGGCGTTGAAGAACTAACTTAAAATATTAAGCAATAAATTATCTTCCTAGTTAAAAGGATTTATTTTATATTGGTGGCATTTTAAGGTTATTAAAGGCATATACTAATCATTGAAGCTCATGTTTGAGCTCAAATATACCTGTTCCCATAAGAACACAGGAACTTCTGTTGTATCAAGATCCCCCAAAGTGTCACTGTTGGCCGGTAGTGTACCCGACGTAAGTGTCATTGTATAGCATACCACATTCTCAATCACATGGTCCGTCACGCTGCTAATGAGTTGGCGAGTCGTTTCTCCGAATCTCCAACGTAAATTCCACCATTCCATTATTAACAAAGTAATGTGTGTCAGGGTACCAGCATCAATTGTCACCACTAAAATGCCAAGCAAAGCAATGACAAACCTTTAATGCGATGCTTTTAACGGAATTCATTCATGCTGTCTTTGCTAGTGCTTGAATATATTGTTTGAAATACAATATACTCGACAGCAAATAACATCACTATTGCAACGATTAGATGATCAGAAACAAACTTTGAAATACCAATTGGTAGTGGATTATGCAGCTAAGAAATGAATTGATTAAAGAGACATGGCACATTTGAAAAATAGTACGCCCTCTAGATTTGTCAAAATGATATTTTTGTATGGTTGTAAAGCTTGTATATTACCCGTATATATACATTAGCCTCACCTGAATATATATACTGGTACTCATTGTATTAAACAAGGTGCATGCCGTGGAACTCAAATTCGCCGTGCGTTTTCTTGTGTTAAACGCCATTCCGCGTCGCCTGCTGAATTAATGTCGCCGGAATAATTATAAATCGTCTTTCACCATCAAGCGCGCTGAATTGTGACTTTTTTTTTTTTTTTAATCATTTCAGGTTATGGTAATGGATATAGCTTTACAACCATGCAAAAATATCAATGGGATAATGCATGGGGGCGAATTATATTTCAAATGTGCCAGGTATCTTTAAGGTTGAAGATGTGTTTACCTGCATTTCCGGCTGGTAATATACTGCTGTTCTCAAAATCGTAATGCTAAGCATTGCCCTTCGAAACACAAAGTATTGCTCATCAGACAAATGAGTGAACACTGAAAAAATAAATTTTATCATAAAATAGTGTTTTCCAAATTAAACTAAAGTTATTATTATCGATTGTTTCAACATATTCCCTATTGTTTGTTCGGTGAATCGCAATAAAGTAGAGCAGGAGCAACAATTACTGTTGGTACATCACATTGGGTATATTAAAATTGACAGTTAAATTTCATAAGTGCCCTTATAACTTTGGAAATTAATTAGTCAAATTCCGCCATGCGGATGTATAATGCTAGTGGTGGCTTAGTTCCACAGCTCACCTAATGTAAGGTTACGAGCGTGTTGATCAATGCTTAAGAAAATGACATCATTAAAATCAGTTCATTTTAAATTCACAGAGTGCACATTTCACAGAGTGCACCAGAGTACAAGTTAATAAGCCATACAGTATATAATTATATAGGACAATTAAAATGTAGCAATGTCGCCACGGGCAGGTTTACACGATGATGGTCCACATATCAATCAATAAAATAATCCAAAATCGGTATGGCAAGACACTGATCTCTATGCACGGATTGTTGCGCAAACATTAAACCAGGTCCGTCGTTAGACATTTTGTCAGGGGTGTAAAAAAGTAGACCAAGGTCTATGTCCCTTACGTCCATAGAGGAAAATGGACTACCAACCTGACTATCACTTCCAAAAAAAGGAGTAGCGTTAATTTGTCTGTTAGATCTAGGAGCAATTTCCCCTAAACCAAGGCAGGGTCCGCTCTGTGATTTTTGATCGAAAAGGGGCACAAAAAGTCATTTAGGGATTTAAAGGATATTTAATATAATGGGTTTTGCCACAATGAGAGCCGTTCGTAGGTGGATTTGTTTTGGGAGCCAGTGTGCATCTGAACCGCAGAAAACGGAGGGGGGTTTTATATGATTTCAATATTTCTTCCTGCACTGTTAAAAATGTTCCACCTTTTACCAGCTTACCCTTTAAATTAGGGTAAACCCCATATCTTCACGCTTTATTACCTATACCTAACATTAAATACAACTTTGGAACAGACAAATGTAAATAAACAGGGCTAGAAAATAATACTAACATTTTGAAAAAAGGTAGTATTTATACGCTGACCGTTGTTATTAAAAAAAATTCTGCGTAATATTCGTTCTTTGGAACTTTTTTAAATGTAAGAATATGAACTATGAAAATCGTTTTACCCAATAAAAGAACGTATAGTAACGTCATTAAAAAGACAAAATCTTATTTTCCCGATCATTTTTTAAATAGTTTAAAACTCTTCCTCCTTTTTTGTATTATATTTAGTTTATTTGAAAAAAGTAGTCCACACATAGTTTAATTTTAGCATTTGTATCAGTAAAGCATGTAGTGTACTGGATAGGTTAGGGACTTTAATATAAAGGCCCAGGTTCCGAAACATGTAAGGTACATGTATTAATTTAGTTATATGATGATAAGTAATTGGTGACATTAAATGTGTACATTTACCATATAAAAACAAAGTGTATAAACTGATTTAATCTTTATTTTTCAGTTTCCCTTTGTTTATTGCCCTTTTTTCTCAAAATTATTGCCTGAAATATAACTGGTCAGAGGATTGAATAGTTTTAATTGTTAATATTTTTAATTCTTATCTTTTTAAACCAACAATAACGTTGAAAGATGAGATTTTACGATGTTATTTTACGTCCTGCAACTGGTTTTGATTTTTACGGGTCAGTTTAAATTACGTTCCACGTGTGAGTCCAGCTGCCAGTCAAAACTCTGTTTTGGTTTTTTTTACAGGTTATTTTTAACAGTGTGAGGATTTTTTACGATTTTGTAAAATTAAATTGCCGTGGCATTGAACTTTAAGCCTATACTTTGCCGTCAATCTGGCCTGCAAGCGTCATGACCTGAATTCTTCAAGTGAACTACGGGCTCACCGCAACGTAGAAAACAAATATTGTGGCAAGGGGCCTTTTCCCCTGAGGAGAGCCGAAACAGCATAAAACAGCAAATCTTCCATGACTTTTGATTATCTCAATTTAATTCCTTGTAGAATGATTAAATATACGGTCCAAAGTTATTTGAACACACAACAGAAGACAATGTCGTGTTATTTTTCGTAAACAAGGAAGGTATTTGTGTTTTTCGGTCATGAAAAAAACCCCCCCAAAAAAACCAAAAACGACACAGCCAAAATCGTGTAGGCGATAACACCTGAAATCGTTCAATTGAATCGGCTAATAAAAATGGTCTTCACTCCGAGATGAAAAGGAATTGTAAAAATGCTCTTCACTCGAGTGAAAAGGAATCATGAAGTATAAGGGCGATGGTTGGATATCAATAGCTCCATCTATTTGCCACTGATATTCAGGAAAAGAATTTGAGGTGATATTTAATTAATTTTTCAAGAAAATGTGCAAGTTTTATTTTGAGCAACAAACGGTTAAGTAATGTTAATGATTTTGTAATTAATTATGCTTGGAAGGGTGCTGAATTGGAAAACAGGCGCATTCAACCAATCTAGACGCATAACCCCCGCAGCGCGCGCAAGTGGCTGTAAGCCTGCTATAACTAAAACGGGGATCCCGTCTGCTCATTACAGTCCTCGGTAAGGGTATTTAGCCGGCTGACTTCGTTTTCAGTTTGTAGACTTATGGACATCTTTTTCACATTAATGCGGGGGGAAATTGAATATTTAAGTATTAAAAACACTATAAGATGTTGAATCTTAAAAGGACTTTTATTATGGGAATAACAGCCAATTTTTGGAAAAAATAAAGATTTGATGCAGTCCGGCATTGATTGGTTTATTATTTTGTTCGCCGGGGGACCCATTTAGGTAAAAATGACGTACGTATCCCTACATTGGAACAAAACAACCGATTATCGTCATCGCACGTCGGTTTTTGAATCAGTAGCGAAACGGTAAATTTGTACTGCTTTAGACATAATAACGGTGTCTTTGGAAACAAAATAAGAGCACTTTGGGCAGAGGGGTCAACGACCTTGATTTAACATAGTCGAATAGATAGTATATCGGCGCCCCCGAAGAGCAAACTGATATCTGATCCCTGACACGTGACCTGTACCTGACACGTGACACCAAAACTATTCATCTCGTTACCGTTTATAACTACAATACGGCAAAAGCAAGATTATGTATCTCTGTTGTCACCGCGTAATCGAACAAGATATGTGGACTATTACTGTGGTTGTGTCAGGGAGGTAGGACACGATCTGCTCGATTGGGCATTGGGATTCCCAAAACGGTTAATTTGTGAAACTGCTACATGCATTACTATGGCAGTCTCGGTCCCAGTGACATTAAAAAATCATCTCTTAAACCTGTGTCAAAAGATCTTAGTAATATCATGATTAAAATTAGAAAAAAATATGACGTTCACATAATAATAATAATAATAGCAGAGATTTAGATAGCGCCTTATGCTATGGCCTCAGCTGCTTTCACAAATGGTTCGCTGATCACTGTGCCCAACCATACCATAAAACCATGTAGCATCATTTCAAGGGATGCAGCAGATCGCGGCTTCAGCGCTTTACCTTATCAGCAAACATACATCGAGATAACATCGCGCCGGGACCAGCTCCAAAATATCGCATGGGTAAATCGAGACAACAAGCGGTTAATTTCTGTCCAGGGAAATTACAAGACAGCTGAAATCTCACAGGGCTCGAACACACGCCTATACGATGGATGAGCATACACTGGAGTCAAGCGATTACCTGATTGAGCATCTTTAACATCAATCATGCTTCTGTTTAAATTACTGTGCATAACTCAAACTCCAGAAACTTCCCCTGCAAAAGTAATCGCTATCAAACATAATACCCATGAACATACGCGCCATGGATACAGAGCTATTCGCTCTGTCAGGCCATGGCCACCGATACACGCATATCAAAACAGCCCGTATTATAATAGATACACACCAAAACCATTGCACTCCTGGATGCTACTAAAGAAGTTTTTTAGTCCTATACAGGGAGATAAATCTAAATGATTTGACCTTCTATGGTATAGGTAACTGACAAAGGGATCAATGAAGACATCTCAGACTTAGCACTTGCGCCCTCTATAATATTCAAGCTTGTGTTGGTTTCTTATTCTGTTTAAAGGTTAATTGTTTTCGTTTTCAGGTGGAAACACGTATTTTAGTGCTCAAGGAACCCACATTAATTAATTCGCTAGAAGCATACGCTATTTTTGTCTCAGGAACACAATTTGTAAACAGAATCTCAAACTCTTCGAACCAAAAGGGATCGATGAGAAACCTTTGAGAAAACTACTATGTCGCCCTCTATTTTGAAAGCTCTTGTCAAGCAGGGGGGGGGGGGGGATCGGACACGATCTGCTCGAATTATTGGGCATGGGGATTTCCAAGCGGTAATTTGGTGAACTGCTAAGTGCATTTACTATGGCAGTCTCTGTCCAGTGACATTAAAAAATCATCTCTTAAACCTTTGTTCAAAAGATTAATCTTAGTAATATCCTGATAAATAAGAAAAAAAATTATGGGCTTCAAAAATCCGTCGGGGTTAGTGGATTAACCCCGCTGTAAAATAGTGTAATCCAATAACGGTCATTTAGATTTAATATTCGTGACCAGGTGCCTAGTTTTTAGTCAAGTCTGTTAACCGTTCGATATGCGTAAGAGCGCCCCCTACCGTTAAGTCTTTCAAACAGAACATAGCACCCAGAAGTTGATGCCGTTTTGAATTTGCAGTGCTGTTAGGGTTCTTCCTACACCCCCCCCCCTGTGTCAGGTCAGATAATTCTCGTAATAGGTAGTGCGCCGGCTTAAATGCTATTTGGTCCGAATAATAAATGCTCAAGGAGCATATGGTTTCAGGACCAAGGGGAAGAATTTAGGTCTCTTCGGTTGAAACGGTTCTGTGAGATTTGGCCCGAAATTATGGTCCAGGACCATGGGGTCCTGGAAGAATATAACCTAGAGAAAATATTCTTCTGTCAAATCAGGAGCATATGGAATATGCTCTGAAGAAGTATTAATAAGAATATTGCTCCACTGCTCCAGGAGCATATTTGACATAGTGGCTCCTGGCGCAATTATTGGACTTAAAATATTCTCCAGTTATTTATGCTCCAGGAGCATAGTCAAATATGTCCTGGAGGCAATTTGATTAGAATATTTTCCAGTTATTATGCTCCATGAACATAATCACCAGGACCATAGGCTCCTGGACCATAATTTCGGGCCAAAATCTCACAGACGTTTCCCGAAAGAGACCTCAAATTCTTCTCTTAGTAGCTATTCCCTTGTGTGCAAAAGTTTGTTTGATCTGGTAAGGTCACGTACAATATAATGCATGTGTTTGATTTTTTTTTCACAGATATTTAAAATTCTACTCGTTTTGAAGCAAGTCTTCACCACAGTAACATATGAATTTGCCAGTTATTGTTTTATTATTACTGACATTTGTAGATAAATGAGGCAAAAATCACGAAAAAAAATATTTTCAACGCAAATATTCTTTTCAGATGTCAGCCTTGTAAAAAATCTAAGAGTCTAAAATTATACAATAAAAATTAACAGCATTAGGAGATTGGAATTTTGGTGTTGAATGAAAATTCTAATAAGAGCACTTTCGTCAAAATAAGCCTCACCTATTAATACTTAAATTTCTTTCAGTTTGAAACTGAATGCATACAATCACTAGTATTCCCAATAGTTTCAAATGTATTTGGAAATGCATCACATCAATAAGCCATTATACAGCATGTCTCAACAAAAATATACAAGCAAAAAGCGCCCTCTTGTAGCAATTAGAAAATACTGTTGTGACATGTGACTTACTCAGCGTTAAGGGCAACAGTCTTACCTTTTAAATGGCCGTTTGTTTATTCAATTGCTTGTTTTAATCTCCACAATATTGTTTAGTTGACAAAAGGGTAAATCCCAATTGTGTCCTTTTAGACAAATGGATAGAATCGTTATATCCCAAATCTATGTACAGTACAGTTAATAAAAGAACATTTATTGGTAGGGTTAGAAAATATTATATAAAATTGTCAGTATGTAATTGTAGTGATCTTGACGGTGTGATTAATAATGATAAGCTACGCATTCATATCAGTAAGTCCAATTTTCTTCAATTAGCAATAGTCAATAGGGTTTCAGAATTAAAAGGATAAAGAAGATTGAATTTTTGAATAAACTGGCACATTGTAATTCTACCCTTTCGTGTTTAAAGGCTGATCAGAGATTCGAAATATTATTTTTTGTTGTAGTAACTAAAAATTAGTCATCTAAAATAAAGATAGTCACCTAACTACTAATTCCAAAGTTTAGATGAATGGATCTTTCGTTTTCATGCAGTTAGCAATTTGATGTATCAGTAAGTAGACCATGCGATACGTGTAAAACAAAAATTCGGATCCGACTTTTATGACAAAGTGTGTTTTCTTATGAAGACTTCGATTTGAGCTTAGTTAGGCCTATTTCACACAGTGTGTACGATAGAAGTATTATGTATTGCAAAAAAACACGATTGTTTGAAAATTGAGTGCTGTCCATCGCGAAATCTCAATGTCAGCCTTTAACATATCTCGATATTAAAACAAGGCAAATGAATAGACAAACGAAATTTGCCAAGCTAAGAATGCCCTTGATGTTGATGTCAGCATGATGTACACATATTTTCTATAGCTGTCAAAGAGGGCGCTTTTCACGTGCCCTTTTTTTCGGACAGGCTGTAGGAACAAGCAGTAGTTACCGCAATTTCGTCGGCTCCATCATCAAAGTCGTTATGCCGTCACAAGAATCAGTCGTAGGGTTGTAACAGTTAGAACCATCTGACACATACAATTTCATCAGCGGGCAGGTGCTGTTAAGAAATTATGAAATAATTTTTACAAATTTGGCATAAACATAGATCGATTAAGCCACACAATATCGATCAAACGACTACTAAAGCCCCAAAAGTGGTAGAGTTTCATATAGAAGTCCCATGATGCAAAATGATGGTATTGCCATTCATTAAGTACTACTGCATAACATCATGCAGTGCATGACGAATCAATTGTAATACATCATTTGCCATTCAATGGACTCTTATAGAAAACGTCTACCCCAAAAGTAACTATACCGATTACAAATTTCCCAGAATTCATTGCAAAGTGACCTGATGAATCACACCAGGCGTATTATGAGTTTAAAACGGGGTAAGCACGCAACAGTGAATTCAAATCGAGATCAACATCTGGCGTAACCCAAGTGCTAGTCGTTCCAAAAGACTTAACGGTAGAGGGCGCTCTACGCATATTGGAATGACCATTATTGGAAATTACGCTGTTTGGCAGCGGGGTTTAATGCACAACTCGATGGATTTTGAAGTTACTAATTTATCCAAAATTATCATGATTTTTGGCGGAAGGTTTAAGAGGTGATTCTGTAATATCACTGGCACCGAGGCTGCCGTAGAAAATGCACGTAAGAAAATTTTTTCCGTTGGGAAAACACGGGTTTGGAAATTACCCGTTTGGAAATCCCAAATGCCCAAAGCGGAAGGCTGTTCGCCTCCCCCCCCCCCCTTCAGTTTAAATTTCAGCAGCCATCGAACTCGCTATCGTATTGTTTGCACTTGCGTTGGTGCGAATTTATAGCTCATCTGGATCATTGTTGTCAGTTAACGACCAATTACTTATTACAGGGGATCTCCAGGACCACCTCCTTGCACCCCCCCCCCCTAACGAACTCAAACCAACTTTTTTTTTTAGGGTTCCTTTTAGGTGACCCCAAAACATAATCAGGATGTTCCCAAAATTGAACTTTGTCCCCTAATTGGGTTTATTCAAGATGGGCCTTCAAGGATGGCCGCCAAAATATGGATGTTTTTCACTTAAATGCATTAAAACAGGATTACAAAACTTAAATTGTCAAGAAAAAAATTCAACGATATCATATATTATTCATAATTAACATATCTTTGCCTAAATAATTTCATTCACATGTGTTAAATTCAAAATGGCGTCCAAAATGGCCGCCAGAAAGCGTTTCACTAAAACGTTATTAAAACAAGTTACTAAAAACGTAATGTCAGAAGATCCACTGAGATGAAAGTCTCAGTTGATAATTAATACAGCTGTGCCTAAATAATTTTATTCACAACATATTTTAAATTCAAAATGGCGGCCCAAATGGCTGCCGTATAGAGTTTTTTTTTTAAGCTAAAATGGATTGAAAACAAGAGGTAAGAACGTAATCTGTCAGAGGTTTCAATGAGTGTCAGATGATAATGATACAGCTATACCTAAATAATTGTATTCACATGTTTGAAATAATAGTGGAATTCAAAAGGCTCGCAAGATGGCAGCCGAAATGGCCGCCAAGTGGACTTTTCCCCCATTACAATGCGTCACATCAAAAAAAAAATACACACGACTATAACAGGACATCATTGAATTGAACATATCTACAGAAAAGGGATGGATATATATATATATGTGTGTGTGGTGTGTGTGTGTGTGTGTATGTGTGTGTGTGTTGTGTTGTGTGAGGGTGTGTGTGTGGGTGTGTGTGTGTTTACCATGCTAGTTACTATATATATAATAGCGTGGTTATTTATTATTTAGGTAGTTCTTGTCATAAAAAGGGGTTTTTTTGAGCTTGATTTTTTATCAAGATGAGGTATGTTAAAGTAAATGTGGTCAAGACATATTTACAATCAAATGGGGGGGTTCTGGAACTTAAATGGGAATCTGTGGAACGGAAATCGGCCTAAAAATGAGGGTCTTATGGCGGCCCTACCCCATACCACCTTTCAATGTAGTTACGTCCTGAGTCCGACAGTAAGCTTATTTAGTCAAGTGTTTGAGTCAGAGAGAAGAGTCCTCGCCCTCCAGGAATCGCCTGCCACTGAATAAGCAAAAAAGAAATGTGTATTCCTATTGTTACCGGAACATCAAACATGGCCCATTCACAACATTTTGTAGAATTACAAGACCCATAGATGCTTCGTCCCAAATTACAAATATCAACAACCTCACCCTGGCAGAGCATGAATCTGCCCTCATGATTGATGTTGTTTGTCAACGCCATTCTAAAGGAGGCTACAAACCGTTCCAAGGATACCATCGGGGGGGGTGCTTTTAATTTACCAGGAACTGACCGTGTTTGAATGCCACTAGAAATAGGCATCCACACCAACATCAACCTGCCCATCGGTGGACAAGCGCGAGGACAATGTTAAGTTTTTTTACTAAGAATACCTTAAAAACAAGTCTAAAAACATAACTTGTCCGAGAAGTTTAAATGAAAGATTCAGATGATAAAAATACAATGTGGGGCCTAAATAATTTTATTTCTTCACATTTTAAATAGAACATGGAATTCAAAATGGCTGCACAATGGCAACCAAATGCCGCCAAGTGGCTTTTCCCCCCATTAAATGCAGTAACATCCCAAAACACTTAAGCAAAGAAATGTTGCATCCCTAATGTTACAATCACGACCACGCCATTTGCCAGAATTACAAGACCCACAGGAGCGTGTGTCTAAACTACAAAATATCAAAAACCATCACCCCCTGGCAGAGCATAAACCCTGCCCTCATGATGGAAGATGTTTGTCAATGCAATTCCAAAATGATCTACAACCGTTTCCATGATATCAATGGACGGTTAAGGTAAAAGAAGTACTCTGTATTGGGTGTTGCATCAGGTCGCATCATGCAAGTGGGGCGTGAACACAAAAAGAGCCGTCTGCACCTGTCGTGCATTGGGGATGCTGAAACTTTTCAGCTTCACTTGTGCGACCGCTGCGGACGGCTCGGTCCTTTCAAATCCTTTTGCTTTATAATCTTCCCCTTAATTATACTGATCCTGTCAAAGGTTCCAGGCCATAACTGTGGTTGACCACCTGTTTCTGATAGTCGGCTATAATAGGCGGAGGTTTTTGCCTCCATTTGGACTTCCATTTTGTTTGGCAGTTTCTAAAACGTCCCGACTTGTGTTTGTTCTCTTACCCACCCCCCTTGTTCGTCGTCTTGTCTTTGAAAGTTGATATTCAACATGTTTTGTTCAATGTTTCAATATATTTTCCCCTTTCTGTATGTAACAGTTCAAATATTTGAGTACGAGAAAAGGAACTACCCCTCCATCGAGCGCCCTGCACTGAAGAATCAAATAATGTGCCATTCTTAATGTTGCCACTATCCAACTGGCCCCTTCACAGCATTTGCAGATTACAATACCAGAGGTCATTTGTCCAATCAGAGACCTGCATCTGGCAGAGCATAACCTCTCGCGCTCAATGTATTTTTGTCAACACATTCCAAAAGTTAGCAATACATTATTCCATGGTCCAGCGGGGTCTATTAGAAGTTTACCAAAAACCTTAACCGTCTAGCTATCGACGTTCATCACGCGCAAAACAACAGATGAAATAATACTTCAACTCAATTGCATGCTTCTGCAACGCAAGAAGGACCAATCCCCATATCAAGCTACGGTCGCCAACTCCCGATACAGCTTTCTTTGGAACGCAGTGGGTCGCATGAAATGCAATCGGGTTTAATATATTTCCTTTCACAATTTTTTGCGGTGATGAACACCGATGCTGTTGATTGGGTGTTTGATGGCCATTTCTAGTGGCAATCAACAGGTCAATGTCCTTGTAAACTTCTAAAAGCACCCTCCACGCGTTGTAGCTCCGTTGGAATGCTTGGACAACAATCCTCGCTATCTGGGCAGTTTATGCTCTGCCCAGGTGATGTTGTTTGATATTTGTAGTGTGGATGGAACGCCTTCTATGGGTCCATGCTGTTAATGGCCCTGTTTGATATTGGTACCATGAAATCCACATTTCTTTGCTTATCAGTGCAGGCGACTCCTGGAGGGGGCGAGTTCCTTCTTTCTGACGTCAAAACTTGACTGTTTAAATAAGCTACTGTAGGACCCCAGGGGTTACAATTGAAAGGTGGTATGGGTATGTGCCCCCCATAAGACCCTAATTTTCACATGCCGGTTTTTTCCGTTCCATCCACAACTCCCATTTTAAGCCTATTTACGTTCCAAGACCCCCCATTTTAATGTAAAATCGATTCTTGACCACATTGTACTTAAAATAGCCTCCATTTATATATATGAAGAGATAATCCTTTTTCTGTAGATATTGTTCAATGTAATGATGTCCTCTTTATAGTCAGGTGTTAAGTTTTTGTTGCTGTGACACATTGGCTAATTGGGAAAAGTCCCACTGGCGGCCATTTTTGGCTCCATTTTGCGGCATTTTGAATTCCACGTTCTAATATTTCAAACATGTGAATTAAATTATTTTGTACTGATATATTCATTATCATCTGAAAACTCTTGAACCTCCGACATTACGTTTTATCCGTTGTTTTTAATGCCTTTTATTAAAAAAAAACTTTTTTTTGGACGCCATTTTGGAATTTAAAATAGGTGAATGAATTATTTCAGGCACAGATGTAGTCATTCATTGGGGGGGGGGAAAGGGTACTTTCAATCCCTTGGATCATCTTGACAATTAAGTTTTTAATAACTTTGTATTATACGTTTTAAAGTGAAAAACGCTATTCTTTTCTTGCGGCCATTTGGAACGCCATTTTAATTTATTAAAAACATATGAATGACATTAGTTATGCACAGAATATTTAATTATGATCTATATGTTGAGCTCGTTGATTTTTTTCTTGAACATTAAGTTTGTGTTATATCTTGTTTTACTAATAATTCATTTTAGTGAAAACCCCTATTTTGGCGGCCATCTTGGACGCCACCCTTGGGGCCACTTTTAAATTTTGGGGAACATCTGACTTTGTTTTGGGGTTCATAAAAGGACTAAAAAAGTTGCGTTTGGTTTAGTTCTGGGGGGGGGGGGCAAAGGCGGTGGTCTGGCTCCCCTAGTATATCTTATTACTGGTAAAATTTATGTCCAGCAAACGGTTTTCGCACAGTTGTGACAGAATGACCGCGTATGACAAAACCAACATAGATATTATTTGCGCTATTTATTTATTTACGTAAACATCGTTGGTGCTTTTGCCGAAACACCCGGTGCCAAAATACCCGACTGCCGAAGTTTCCTCCTCTCAAACTGCCGAAGTACCCGGGCATTAGGCAGAGGAGAAGGGAAGTGGAAAATAACGTGCACATGTGTACCCATTTTTCGTGATTTTATGTGGACAAGTCTACAATGAAACTCATTAAAAAATCAGAGTTTTGGCATTTGGACAATCCTGTATGTAATAGTAGACACGTAGATACGATCTTTGTAACGCCAAAAGCACCCACATAGACCCCTTGAAGAACAATTCCCACGTAGTTTAGCAAGGGAGCCGAATTCGGAAACAATTGTATATACATATGGCTCCCAGGCAAAGGTCCCTTTGATTAGGCCGGTTGCAAACGGGTTAGGTTTTAGAGTTGGGGTTATAGGGCCTATGGACCTAGGGTTAAGATTAAGGTTAAGAATTAGGTTCGGGTTGTTATTAGGGTTCCGGTGGTGGAGTACCAAATATTGGCATTGTCTACCCCCGTGTTTATACTTGAAAAATAGGGGTTATATGATTTTATTTTTTTCTGATGGAGGCGGGGGGGGGGGTTAATGTTAAATTTATATCAGTAAAACCAAGGCACCTTATCTGCATTCAGCAGAGGCCTAAATCATATGATGTAACTAATTGTGTGTGTGTGGGGGGGATGGGATGTGTGGGTCTATGCACTAGGGCCCTATGAACTTAACAGTTGGGGTTATAAGCCATTTTCCAATACATTCTTCAATACTGCGACCCCTCCCTTGTAAATAATGAACGGGGCCTAAAATTATTACGCTAAGCAATCTTAGCCTTCGTACGAGCTGAGGCAGGCTATGAACAACCTATTTCGGGTCATTCCTGTGTCCGTTACAGCCATTAGAACTGAGAACTTAAGGGGGCACAGTACCAAATCACTCCGCGTTTTGTGTAATGGTGAGTACTTCCGGTAAAAAAAACAGGCCTCCTCATTTGTATTATTTTGGTTCCTGTGCGAATCAGTATCCGTGAGGTAGCATGTATTATCAAAATGAGAGCGCCTAGCAAGTTCATTACTCTTATAATAGAAAAATAGTACTTCGATTCAGTGAGAACATAGGCCCCGGAAAGGAAAAGATACCCTTGTCGGAAACGGTTATGAGGCGTTCGTGACAGCCGAAACTATCGGTGCGCTATTCACATGCTATTATCGTAAATAATTAAATCGTAAAGGTTGTAAATGTTGTAAGGTGAATTGAAGCTTATATGCAAGTTCCATGTCTTATCATGTGATTGATGCATTGAAAATAATCAAAATGGTTTTACGTTGGGTGGAAAAGGGAGTTTCTTTAATCACATTTTACGTGCTTTTCCATTGGGGCAAATTGTTGGTACTGTTGCCCCCTTCGAACACGTACGTGCATGAACTACCCATGGCATGGTTTTCGAGTGATGAAAACATGCTTATTTTCCATTTTTGGAATTTTAATAAAAGGTGACTAAAAAGTTTTGCATTAGAAAATAGGCTATGCTCGTTTTTAGAGTCCCTCCTAATCAGTTTTGAGTTACATGTGTTGAAAGCAATAGGGGGTGTGGTCAGGCTTTTCACGTTATGGTGTCGAGTTTCAGTCCAATAGGGCGACGCCGTACATGCCAAATGAGGAGAAAATTGTCACAAAGTAGCGAGATATAAAGATTTTGGGTAGAGGACATTGTGTGGGGGGGGGGGGGGGTTTAGGGTAGGGGTGTCTAATAATGAAGTTGGGATCCATTGTAGGGCTATCAAAGATCAGTTTGACCGGTACCATCTGAGATCTGATATATTTCCCATCAACAGGATAAAACTGTGAGGAAGAGGGACAATTTGACGCAAGTTCGGTATTGGAGCACATTGCGGAAAAGTGGAGTTATAAACACACCAAGGCAATATAATTGGAAATATAATTTCAACTTTTTCGTGAAAATGTCTAACATTTATGAAAATACAGAAGAAATATGATAAAATGCGGATTAGTAGTCGGGGTTCGAAACACGTACGTGCATGACTACCCATGGCAGGGGTGTCGAGTGAAACATGTTATTTTCCCTGTTTTGGAGATTAAAAGTGCGAGAAAGTTGCATTATTAGAAAATAGGCTATGCTCGCTTTTAGAGTTCCTAATTCATTTTTGATTACATTGTGAAAGCAATAGGGGT